>JAGTTH010002613.1:0-48616 GCA_022606485.1 Agraylea sexmaculata
ATAATGTTATATTAGTATATCATACTGCAGCACCGCTAGAGCATTATGGGAGATCCCAAGTTGTATTGATTATAAAATAAATAAAACTTTTACAATAATTATTAGGAAGAGTCGTTTTATATTTGTTTAAATATAATAATTGAGTTACATCTTGTTTAATATATCCCCATGGATTAAAAGATCGTATATAGAGGTTATTAGGAATATTTCCCATTATCTGATGTCACATGGCAATATTTTATTTTCACTATTAAAACATTATTCTTTTTTACAGGGATAATACGAAAAGGTTTATAATAAGATCTCGTTTTATTTGCTCGTCGGTGTGGAAGAAAAATCCGTGGAAAATGTGTGTCCTTTTTCTTAAATTAGTAACATTTCGTCAGGCAAAGGATAAAAGCGCGGTCGATCATTTCCTCAATTCTGAATTGAATTGTATCGTATTTTTTAACCATAAAATATTATTTTCCTCCTCATTATCGCCTTCGTGTGATTATAACGATGCCCATTATTCTTGTACTCAATGTGAAATTCGTCTCTCATTATTTCGATACAAGGGGTTGAATCTTCATTAAAATATTTCAATAATTTTTTTTTTCACCGTGCAAAATGCAAACTTTGTATAGTGTTTGTTTGGGAGATAAATGACGGTCACCGCATTCCTCTACGACCCTTAGTTAAACTAACTTTACTTGTGGTTCACCACATCGCTTCTCAAAATATTTTAATAATAATAAATTAAATCAATTATTTGAATCGCAAATATGTCACGCTATTTTTTTTTAAATATTCTGTTAAATGCTTATAAGTTATATTAAGGGTTAAAAGTTTGATAACCAGTGAATTGTTTAGAAACTTTGTCGACATCTGGATACTTGTGACATTTGAAAAGGGCGATAAATGACTTCAACTAATCAACGGCAAATGTTACCAGGATTCACACTATTTATTAATGTAATACCTCGACAAGACTTTTTATCTTATAAAATCTTTGTTTCTTTTACATATTTGTAGAGCAAATTTTAATATTAGGGAGATAACGGTGTACTAATTCCGCACTACGAATATCTAAATTTGAAATTTGATAATAAAATTTGCAGAATTTTTCACAGACGCTTTTGTCCAACACCACCGATATTAAAAGGCTGAACAAAACACTAATTACATCACTCACACTCATCTGTTTGGTCCGCCATATTGATATTAAACATCCAGTTTGATGGCATTCTTATCGGCAGTAACGCCCTATTTTTTTTTTTTTTTGACCTTGTGTAACTATGAAATGTAGATTGTTAATATATCTCACTAAATAATTTATTTTTTACATTATCAGTCAATCTTATATAAAAATAATTAAAGAGCTGAGCAAATAACGGGATACGCCTTTTTTTCGAAAAAGTTTTTTTATATAATCGTTAGGTATTTACATGTTAAAAGAGACAATAAATACTTATTATTTTATTAATAAAATTAAAAATAGATTGTTTTACCCGAAACTGACAATTTCAGTATACACCCATATTCCATCCAAATTCCCAATTTATACCATTTTATTGTGTATTCCAATGAATCATTAAATTATCAATTGGAATAAAATGAATTAAATACTATATCGAACATTTATATACTTTGATTATTATTGAGATTTTTTTTTAATTTTAGGTAATTGATTGTTTCCATTTCTCTAATAATATAATAAGTGCTTAATAAAATAATTCATATATTTTATTTAAAATAAATAAATATTACAATTTCTTTATTTAATACAAATTAGTCTCAGGATATTATAGTTTTATATTAGAGTGCAATGAAGCGTTATAAAGACAATAAATAGGTGGGAAACAGACCTTATTATAACTTAAAATTAATCATATTTTTTTAAATTATATTACATTATTTAATTTTAATTTCACATTGTTCATATAATACAAAACAGCTCATGAATTAGACTTAGGTGTGCAGAATATATAAATCTTTTTACCTATAACTAACATGAGAATAACATTTTTGTGTGATATTAGATATACTTGATATTAAATAATAAAAAGTGTGGGAAAAAAACTATTTACAGATATGAAGATTAATAAACAATTACAACATTAAAATAAATTCATATGTCGTCTTTATAAGGTATGTGTATATTTCAAGTATTTTATTAAATGTTTGAAATTGTTCTATTAATATTATTCAAATTTTAGTTTGCAGTGTGTTGTAATAATTTATATTAATGCTTTATTTTTATTTACAATAATCTCAATGTTTTGTATTCCTAGCTTAAATTACTAGTCATTACAAATTTATTATTTAATTATCAGTGGTGAAATATTCTTCCCAAAGTGCTACATTCAATTTAGTTAATAATATATATATATATATATATATATATATATATATATATATATATATATATATATATATATATATATATATATATATATATCTCTATATATATATATATTATCCTGTTGATTAAAATGTCTTCATTTACATATTACATTTATGTGAAAATACGCCATAAGAAAGTTGTTTCTTTTAGAATGATGAAGGCAATTGAACATTGAGATAAGAACAACCGATACAACACGTTTCGGCTCTAAAGACTAATTTTGGACCCCCAAACTAATAAATATAGGGTCAAATGTCCCCATAAAAAGACACAGATAACAAACTTTGACATAATGATTTTTTAGTCTTATTTATTCACTGTAGATGGTCGACTTTGATAATTTTTGTGTCAGAATTTGGAACGAAAGACTATATTTATGATGCATGTTTAGAATCATAACAAAAATAATTTGAATATTTTTTATCCATAATGAGACATCATATCGAGGTTATTTTTCATTGAATTTCTTCATATTTTTATCAAATATTATTTTATTAAAAAAAACTAAATTAATAAAAAACACTCGCAGTATTTTTCACATTATTCAAAAAGTCTCCTTCCAATACATTTTTTTTAATTGAAGCCAAAAACTCTTTATTTTCCACAGTTTTACAATGAATAATTTTAACTTAACTTAATAATATTTTTTTTATGTAATGTTTGATTAAAATATATTTTATATATGAAGTCATATTTAATTCATAAGGTCTTATTAAATATTACAGTGCCTATTACGTGTAAACAAACACGTGCATTTTGTAAATACCTAGAAGGAATTATTTCGACCAATGAAATGCAATTGTCGCACATGTTATTTGTTTACCAGTACTTTACACATTGTTGAAATTTATCCATGTTACGTGAAATTTTAGACACGCTGAATTCAAGGGCCGTATTCAATATAATAGTGTGATTGTTAGTCGTGTGTGTACGAATAGACTAGTTGTACACACATACGCACCGTACGCACACACTCTTGATACAATATTATATTAAATACGGCCCTAAATTCGAAATATTTTATCTTAAAATGCTTATCACGATTAAAATGTCTTTGTTTTATATAAAGGCGTGTTCCAGACAAATGTTCCAGACTACGTATATTTGTATTTATTGTATAAATTAAGGGATTGGTTGAAATAAAGGCCGATAACGGAATAAGCCTTTATTCCGTAAATTGACATTTGTAAATAATAAAAAAAAAACGGTCTGTATAAAAATATTTTTTATATCATTAGTTCATATGTATTAGACCTCATATTTCACTTTTGTATTAAAAACGCATTATTTATACACTATTTTTCATACGATTTTTATATACCTCTTTATTTTAATTGAGTGGTTGGTTGGAATAAGGGTGGATAACCCAATACGCCCTTTTTCCGTTAAAATGTCTTTTGTAAATACATTCCAAATTCGATCTGTGTAAAATTACTTGTTACCAAAAACCCAATAAATTAAAGATATTGAATGTTTTACTCGATTATCTCGAAACTGGCAACTGATTTATCGGACTACCCCATCCTTTAAGCAATATTTACATGATATCAACAGTTTTTATCTTGTAGTTATCCATGTTGCCAATTGGCTATATGAGGGTGTCCCAAAAGACAAATAGTGTCGTTGCCGGTCACAAATGCTTGTTTCCTCGTAATAAATATGAAAGGGTGTAACAATTTATACGACACTAACCCATTCAAACAAATACGACACTTTATCTTGTCGGTGGACTTTAACATTATCATTTTTAAAAAAAATAAACAAATTTTACACGACATAATATTTAAAATACCGTAACGCCTTCCCTATTGATAGAATTCCTTGTAAGGAGTTGGTTAGGCCTTTTAGGTAGAATTTAGTAGATGTGGTTTCTCAGGACACGATACTACTGAATTTTTGATAAAAAAAGATATGATGATAATACAAATTAGTCTCAGGATATTAAAGTTTTATATTAGAGTGCAATGAAGCGTTATAAAGACAATAAATAGGTGGGAAACAGATAATAGTATAACTTTCGATTAATCATTTTTTTTTATTATATTACAATTTCTTTATTTAATTTGGATTTCACATTGTTCATATAATACAAAACATCTTATGAATTAGACTTAGGTGTACAGAATATTTAAATATTTTTACCCATAACTAACATGAGAATAACATTTTTATGTGACATTAGAGATACTTAATATTAAATTTTAAAAAGTATGGGAAAAAAACCATTTACAGATATGAATATTGATAAACAATAGACTCTACATTAACAAAAATAATAATTATACTAAAAAATAAATAACAGATTGATTTTTTTTAATAAGTGCATCTTCTCTTTCTTACATTGTTAGTGTAACCGATATATTATTATAAATATTCATTCTAATGTTAAATATATGTTTACTTACTTTACAAATTTACAATATAACCATCCTTTTATATTGTAAATTTGTATCTTTTATTATTTTTAATTTTTTTTATAACATTCTTTTTTTGTTTTTAACATACAGACATTTTTTCTCTCTACTTTTTATAAAAGCTCAGTTGTGCGTTGAATAAATAAATTAACAGGTCATACAACCGGATGCTTTAATATTAAGATGGCGGACCCAGTAGACGAGTCTAAGTGGGATAATAATTAGGGCTGTAAATAATGAGAGTGTGTGCGTGCGGTGCATATGCGTGTATACCAATACTACCTAGCTCTACACGACTTACTAACACACTTTTATATAGTATTGCGCCAGTCAAACTCATCTATTTGAGCCGCCATCTTGATATTTAAATTAATACACAAACGAGAAACCTAATTATTAACAATCTGCACATTATTAAAATTTGCGATAAATGTTAAATATTATGTGTGTAATTGTAATGTCGCGTACAGACACTCACGAATATTCGTTCACATTCGTCTACATTTGCCTTGATTCGTCGAGTGTTTGGTGATTTTTTATTAAATGAAACCAAATGCTTCAAACATCGATCGTTGGATTCGCGTAATGAGTATTAATATTATTTAACAATAATAAATTGGATTCGCATGAATACATTCGCGCGAGTGTCTGGAAGCGCCATTACAGTTAATGGGTTAAATTATAATAAATGCATACAAACGAAACCAAATAATAACATGTAATAAAAAGCCCTATGGGGGAGTGTTCATACAATATAATAAATTAAAATGTGTATTTGATTAGGTCGTCTTTTAGTATCATTAGGGATGAAACGAAATCAAATCTTTATTTATCAGAAGAGACGATGCAAAGCCCGGGGATAAAAATCCGAGTCGCTAATGATGGATAAAAGACAGAACATCCTAAATAGCAGGGGCTCTTCTTCTTCTTCTTCTTCTATGGCGATAACAAATTGGCTGTTTTATCTTTCTCCTCTCCTAATTTTATTCACGCCATACTAAAAAATCTAGACTTTTTGATGTTAAATTGCCGCCCGGCACGACTGAAAGAATTAATCAAATATTTTATTTAATACAACCGTTTGAGTTTTATAAACGGCCAGTTAAAGTAATATTCATAAAATTGATAGAAAGCTGGTCTTTCGATCGTAAAATTGAAACACGATACTTTAATGTTTTTCAGATCAATCACAAAACCTTTCAACTGTCAGTACTAATCAAAGAATCTTATATTTCCTTACGCGCAAATATTTTATTCTCAATTCAAGTATAAAATTGATATAATTATAAATAGAATATTAAAGAGAATCCCACACACATATTGCGAATATATTCATGGGGGGTTGATGGCTTTTTTGTTGTGAAATTGGTTTTTCGTGTTTCTGGCGAATGTCGATCGACTCCATTTACATAAAATATATTATTTAATGGAGGAGAGAATATTATGCAATATATTTTATTGATAAAAAAATAATTTAATCTTTGAAATTATATGAACGATAAAAAAACAAGCAAGCTAATAATGATTTTACATTTTTTAAATTATATAGAAAATAATCATTGGCAATGTTATGTATGCATGACAGTTAATGCTCCAAAAATACTTATTTTCCCACTGGAAAATAGTAAATTTTATCAAATCGATTATAAATACATAATCACAAAATTTTATGTAATAATCTTGTGGTTAATTTTTTAATTTTAATATCATATGAAAAAACTACGTATATTCTTCTTTTTCACATTTGGAAGGACTTTTGACATTTGGTTTGAATAAACCACAGAAGATTATTCTCTGAAATTAGACTATTTGTTTCATATACAGAAAAAAACTTAATGTAAGGTCTTCCACCTTCATTTAAATAAAATTTAAATCCAGTAGAATTTGATTATTCTGATTTATTAAGGAAGAAGTTTGCCCAGCTAATAGGAAAAAAATCATTTTAATTAATAACTAATCTCTGCATAATATAAGCTTTTACTTTTTATATGATTTTATATGATCGTTTAAAAATGTGTTAATTTCGTGAGTATTTTCTCATATCACAATATCTATGGATAACCTAGGAAATTATAAAAAAAAATCCTGATAATAACTCATATATTTACAAAGTGACCTGATATTTCAAATGGGTGTTAAATAAGTCTTTCTACATAAATGACTAAAGCAATTAGTTCGCACTATAAAAATGATAATTTCATACTTTTACTTGGTTATCGAAGCCTCGGGCGAAAGTAGCATATTTTACATCTTTATTCAAGTCGGGTTTTCAGAAAAGTCCCCTCACACTATCTGCTCATAATTAAGACGACTCCCTTCCTGCAGGATTAGACCGCTTTATCTATCCTTCGGTGTTTATTATGCCTCTCATGGGGGTGGGTATACCCGGTATTGGGGTGGGGTACCTTTCCTACTTTAAGTCTAGCCTGCACTAACTTATATAACCCGAGGCGATCTACTCTTTAGAGGGATTACTCTATCATTTTAACTAAATTAATGAGTTTGTCTTGTTATCTAGACTGGTCATATTTAATAAAATATATTTTATTTATTTGTTTCAGGTGGGTGCTTTTATGCGCATTGAATCGAATTAAATTCTTAGCCGATAGAAGATGGCCCTTATAAGGTTAGGCAGCAACATGTGGTCTTGAAGGGCCTTAGGAGGTTTTTTTTCGCAAAGTATTTGTTTTCACTTGTAAATCATTATGTTAGTCCATTCTTGGGATTGTGTTTCAGATTAAAAAAACTTAACTCACTCCGGCTAAGGCGAACAATCACCATAAAGGCCCTTTCACACATTTTTTATTCCGTCATAAAAATATAATACTGTCTCTTAGAAGGTGAATAGATTAAATTTATTCTTCCGGGCATTATCTTCTTATAAATCATTGTATTGTTGTTGATGCTAAACTGTTTAAACTCCTAAATTATACTAAAACCTTGAAGATTCAATTTTGCACAGTTTGTCTTTAAATTGATATGGCTTTTTAAGTTCACTTAGAATATTACTCTTTTTTCAATTACTGAATGTAACTAACTGTCTATTTAATGTGTTTGAAAATGCTTATCACTTTTCTTTACACAACCTAAAATTAGCCCGCTTTTTTGACACGTCACACAAAATAATAGATATTTATTTACCAAAGGATATTTATTTATTTCTGAACGCTTCTTAAATTATTAGTTACATATCGACGGCTTAATTCGCAAATGTGATATGTCCAGTAAATCAATAGTAAGAAAGCAATAATATAACAGTTTCATAAGCCTATAAACATAATTTTAACTTTTAAACGTTTTTAAAAATATTTAAGAGTAGCGTTTCATACAAATAAATAAAAAAATGGAGTTTATATTTCCAAATAAGCCGCCGATATATTGGATTTTTTTAAATGAGGGTTCATTGTTTACCCTATTTCAATCTAATTATATAGTTTGAGCATCGTTTCAGCTACAACCATTTTGGATTAATATAGACTGAAAGCGCCTTCTTGTTTTTTTTAATTTTATTATTATTAAGAGAAAACAGTCGTCTGGAATACCAGAGAACCTACATCTCTGATGGAGTTTTCTTTGAGAGGGTTTTTTAGACAATTAACAACGTGTTAATTGTCTGTCGGTGATCTGAACTATTACTAGTTACACAGGTCACCGACTTAATAATCAGTATTTACCTTACAATACAGGAAATAAGAGTAAACCTGGATCGAGACGACCGATCGGGATTTTATTAATATTATTCCCGATTTCCCAGTCGTAATAACCGATCAAAATCAATTGAATTTTTTTTTTACTTTATGGTTATTGCTAAAATATGAGTCAAACTGTAAAATATTTTCAATTATAAATAATTCATCTAGTATGTTGAAGATTTCTTCAATTATATTAATTATAACTAAATAGAAGGCCATAGTTATGCCATATCGTGTTGTGGCATTTTGTTCAATTTTATCTTACGTTATTTCGAGTATGCGTATAGTCTGAACGAGCCTTTGGTGTTGAAATTATCTGTCCGGTTGTCGGTGATCGATCTGGTTGACAAATGATACACAAAGCAGTCGCCATTCTTGAAGAACATGGCCATGATCATCGGCATGAGGATGAGAACACCAAAACCATGTCATCTACATTCAATACCCTTTTTATGTCACCTGAGACAGGTAACAGATCAAGTTACCTTGAATATCTTATACACATCATAATATAAATAATATACTGTCTCAAATCTTCCACACAAACTACCAATGATGATAATAATTTGTATGCAAACATTGTGAAGATTGCAACAACGCTCCAAAGAAATAAAACTGTGAATATGAAAAGAATAGTCTTATATGAAATTACAGTTGTTTGTTGTTTGTATTCGGAGACAGTTTGAAGCACTTTCAGCTTTTAGTTCTGTTACATTTTGTTCACAATACATGATATTATACAAAATACTACATTTGGAATAAACTACCAAACCTTAGAACAATAATTATATATATATATATATATATATATATATATATATATATAAGCCTTAGGTGTATGTAATAAATAATGATCATTTAAAGACAGGTTTTGCAAGACGTGAAAAATAGTCATTCATTTTATTATAATTTTAGAGATATTTAATAGTGCGTGATAAATTATCAAAATAATAAATCTTCAATTAAAAATACCACTATTATTTATATAATTATGTGACACATTTTTATAACTGATTTATTCAACACTATAAAGTTCTCTTATTCAAAGTATGTACATATTATTAACCTAAAGTTCAACGATAAATATTTTTTTTATTAACTTCTTCTACTGTTATTTTATAAAATATACATAAATCTTTACAATCACGAGTTTCCCAATACTTATATATGATTTATTTTAATTTTATTAATAATATTTTTAATAAAAAAAAAATTAATGCAACATGCTACACAAAATAAAGCGCTTATTTATTTGGCATAATCTGCATGTATACATAGCGAATATAATAAAACAATTTATTTAAAATAATGGTGATATAGTACGTGTATGTAAAAGTATTATATTTTATAAATTTTGGGGAACATTGTATGTAATAATTTATAAATACCGCACATTCATTCTGAAAATATTTGAACTTCCTCTTGCACTAGATAAGAGTTATGGAGTAATTTTTCATTGTAATGCATAATAATTTAACCATAAATGTATGTATGCATGCCACTATTGTTTATAATATTGTACAAATATTTATGAAATATTAATGCAATAATGTTTGTGGACAAATTAGAGGCTGTTTCGCATTGTTGGTTCAGTACGTTGCTTTCAAAATGCCATCAGTTCAGCATTTCTCCGAATTTCATGCCACTTGCTTTCATTTATGGACCATAAAATACTGATACTGCACAAACCAAAGGCTATTAAATAATCACTACTTAAATATACTATTATCTAGGGTCTAACATAGTTTTTTTATAATCTGTTTATAGGAAAACTACTCAAATTCATATATAGGAATATAAAACCCAACACGTTTTCATATGAAAATAAAATTTTATATATTCACTCCATCGAATATAATAATCAATTTACAATCCAAGTAATCAGGGTGAACTTATATTGGAACAATCCGTATATCTAGATTCTAGATAATTATTTTTATTTTTAAATTCGTACGTATAATTACGTGATAATTTTAGCAATCTCCTGGATTATTTTGATGATTGTATAACTCACTAATATTTTTATAAATTCTCTTGATTTAATTGCATTTTTAGAATTATACTCTATTCACCTTCATATTAGACAATCAAAACAACCATCAATGAAAAATCCACCTCCTTACTATTTATTTTTTAATAGAACCGCATCCTAAATTAATAATAATAAAATACTTTTAATAAAAGTAATTTAATCACATTCTTATACATTCTCTAAAGAGTTTGCAAAGGCTTTGAGACCCCTTAAAGATATTTATTAAATCCTTCTCTTTGGATAATTTTTATATTGGGATCATCCATACATATTATGTAAATATGTGAAATCATCGAACTGGTATTTATTTTTTTAGGTCACCAACTTAATAATCGCCTCAGTATTTGCCTTAAAATCCTGTAAATTAGAGTAAACCTGGAACAATACGATCGATTGGGATTTAATTAATATTATTCCCGATCTCCCAGTCGTAATAATCGATCAAATCAATTAAAAATAATTTACTTCTGAGCGATTATGCTGGTAAAATAATATATTTTATTTATTTGTCGGTATGAAAATTATTTTTTATTAAAAAGCTTTTTAAATTTAGCGCCTCCCAGTTTGAAAACCACTGCTTTATATTATCTTTATTAAAAAATGACTAAGGCTTAAGTCCGGCCTTGGATCTTGTGATAAAACATCAATTAAATAAACTGATTTTTATTATTGATCACATTATTTAATTCAATACTTTATGGTTTAATCTCGCTATTTTTCGGTCGGTGGACATTGTCAGGTAGTCGGACTACTTTTTTGATGACAGGTTAAACTCAGTTGCGGTGGCATTCCTAATTGGTCGCCACTTTTTTACAAACCTCACAACCACTTTCAAATGATTTATTCATTGATGTTTCAGAATTCACCAGGAAGCAATTACAGATTTATATCACAAAAAAAATCAATAATCATTTTGTTTCATATATTAAATGTGACGTTATTCATAGAAAATTATTATAGAGCGGGCAAGCTACATTTGTTTTCATTCCATTATACGATGTTGTCTGCAAACTCACATACTGTTTACCTTTTTAATGTTGTTGATAATGTAAGGGCTTGTGGGTGGAGAAAGGTGGTATTTTCTATATTGTATATTAAAACCAAAACAAAGAGAAACGATACGAAAGCAAACAACATTAATGTCCGCGTGAATATTGAAACGATGCTAGATGGAATTGAGCCTTTTACAATATACTTAATAATCTTCTGTAGACTTATTATTTTCCAACAATAAAAATATTCATTTTATTCTTTGTGATGCCTTTGTGATTCTGTCAATATAGGATTAGAATTAGAATAATACAATTTAACAAATAATACACATTTTTACAAAAAAAAACGAAACACACAAATTAAAAACAGTATATTTGGGTAGAACCAAATTTGAATTCAATAATAATATTTATCACATTGGACTGCTTTAACTGAAATTATTTGTACATTTAATTATATGGATTTGTAGTGGAAAGGTCTACCCTAACCTACCTGATGTGCTATCAAAATTACATAACTTATTACATGTTTCTCGAACAAATGGCAGGTTGGGTTGCACCTGGGTGAACTCTTTTCCACAAATTCTGCCACTTATAGGACTTATTTAGGAGTGACCTTATATAGCAACACTTATACTATTTCTTCATACACCTTACTTTATTTTTTTAAATACATTCTATTAATACATTTTTACAATTTTTTTTTAATTATAGTATTATTTATATATATATATATATATATATATATATATATATATATATATATATATATATATTAATATGTGTGTGTTTTTAATTTTTGTTTACCTTTTTTATTACTATTGTTTTGTCTATAAAAAAAGCTCTTATATATAAGCGTTTATATGGAAATTAATAAATAAATGCCCATGAAAGGTTTTTTTATGAAAATATCACATTTTAAAGCGTTTCATAATACTACATATTATTTTTTAAATCAATGATAACATCCTTTTTCGAGTTGCCTATATAAGGGCGAATTATTTTACGAATGTCAATTACTATTTTATTTTTATTTGAAAAAGTACGCTATTTCAAAGTGACCATTTTTTTGCAAACATTTTGAAGGGCAGGTTGAAACTAATATATTTGTAAATATAAAAGAGGACTATTCTTTCAAAAGTAGGACGGTTAGTGAAGAAAAAACACTGTAGGAAGTGTGGAAGGGACAAATAAAATAAATCTCTATGCACTCCGTTGGTACTTGATTACATTGAAAGAGAAAGATACATTTGTCCCCAATGATTTTGTAAGACAGCCGCTTGAGGCGCTGCTTATGCCGCTCGTATTGTTTATCTGTCACTTGTTGAACTTTCTAATAACATTACACTATTTTTTATTGTTTTTTTGACATATTCAAGGACAAATAATACATATTTCTTTAATCAGTATTCAAAAATATAATAGTCATTTAGGATGTTTATGTAAAAAAATCCTGTTGCTCTCGAGTGTCGGATTATCGAACGTGTCGGAATTAAGGGACAACAATGTTGCACGTGGCCACAGCCCCAATATGCGTGAAGTATATGTATAATATGCGCATGTAGACAAAGTTCCAATGTATGAAGACAATATGCATAATGTATATTGTGGATCTTTCTAATAACATTCACTTAATATGGCAAAGTGGGTCATTAAAAGTTGCTTGATATATTAAAGGACAAAGAATATGTATACATTATAGATATAAACATTAGATATCGCATTACATATAAATAAGTCGTGTAGCCCATGTATTGTTGCACTCTTCTCTCCTATTAGATAAAGGTATAAGTGTGTCTCCCTCACTCAACTCATTTCTAGTGACCACTGAGAGTGGTTGTGACAATACTCAATAATAATTAATCTTTGGTAAAAAGTGAGGCTAGATGTATTTGAGTGTATGTTTGAGTCCATATGACATGTAGTAACAATGCATTTACCCATTTTACTGTGAAATATAACTGAAGATATGAACAGAGATGTTTACAGTATAATGTTTGCCAGGTAACTCATGTTTTTGGCCACTTGATCCATTTGAATTAAACACGCATTTAACCACTCGGGCTATATACTTTATGCTTATATCTATGGTACAGATGGCCATAGCACGTGTATGTGTGAAGTATATGTACAATATGCGCATGTAGTAGTTCCAGCCATATTACAATGTACGAAAAAAATACGCATGACACACAAAAATTTGCACTTCTATATTTGCTGAATGCGATTGAAATAAATTCTTGTTATTATTGGTTTGTAAATATATTTTTGTGGTAGTAGATAGACTCGAACAAAACACATTTATCATCTTTTTGGGTATTTCATGAAAGGGGGGTTTTCCCGTGAAAGGGGATTTTTCAGGACATCCGGTGTCTTGGGAGTGGAGTAGGTAAAGTCAGGTAATTCAGAGAAGACGTCTTGAATCCTCAATGAGCTAAGGAATAAGTTCAAGGATGAGGATGAAGTGGTCACGACTTAATTAGTACGAAGAATATCCCAAAGGAACACACTCAACGCCCGTTTTCAACACCACACACTATTAAATCAATTTAATTAAATTTTAATATCAATGTGTTTATATATTACTTAATACCGTACAATTATTATTTTTTACAGTTTGAAATTACCCAAAATATAAAAAGCTCAAGTAATTATACCAAACCGACGCGTATTTTTCATCTTCCTTCGCACATTTTTTACAAGCTGAAAATTAAAAATACCAATTAATCCGCCGACCGCTTCCGTCTTAATTTAATCAGAAAATTAATCAGCTGCTTCCTTATTATATATTTAGAATATCGCGATGTGTTTATATTCGAACGTGTATTTGGATAAACCAAATATTGATTTTCAAATATTATTTGATCTCCCACATTTCCGATATTCATAGCTTCCCTATTAATAATATTATTTACTTGTTTTCTTAATAATTTGCTGATATTTATGGCTGTATTCAATGAATTTATAAATATATTTGTAAAGGAAATGCATTCATTGGATCATCTTTTGCCACTTGGGATTTCTAGGCGTCCGTCGCCGTAAACTTACACCGTAAAGACGGTAATAAAGTTGTTTTGCTGTACTTTTGATCGGTTTTTTGTTAATTAGTGCCTCGTCCGAGGCTTAGACGAGACATTAACTAACAAAAAACCCATCATAAGTGTAGTTAAGTAAGTCTACTATCGTATTTACTGTGATGTATCCCAGGAAATCCATTACTTTAGAGGTTGTGTATGTTGTCAATATTTCTAATCTTTCTCGTTACGTTTATTTATTTCATAATTTATTAATTTTACATATAAATGCATATATTATTATATTATACTGCAGTACCACTAGAGCATTACGGGGGATCCAAGTCGCCGTGATGATAGTGCAGCACTTGTCACTTGAAGAAAAGAAAATCAATAAAAAAATTAACAATAAATTTAAAAAATATATAAAAATTGTTCATTGTAAAATTCAGCCTGCTATACAACACAATCTTAATAAGCGAAACTGATCTAAACGTCACATAACCAATATGGCGCGCAATCAAAATAATAGCGGGACTTTTGCCCCACCCACTATACTTTTTGAGGAAAATTTATTTTCCTGGTGAATTAAGTTTAAAAACAGCTACTTTAAAATTATAACTGTTCTATATAAAGCCTTTTTAATTATATATTAATTGAAATTTTAAAAAAAATTGATCGGCTATTGCCACTTAGTGATTTTGAATAATTACCCTGATTTTCTGGCTTGTAAGCGAAGCAAATAATGAAAATCTACAAAACTATTTCACAGTTGTTAATGTGTACGTGCTGTCGGTGTCTGACGCATATTTAAGTGTGAAAAATCCCGCAAATATATATTAGAAAAGCCTTTTTTTGAATCAACCTAACAGTTCGTATAAATTCAATTTTATTTAACACTTCATGCCAAAAGCACGTACACACTAACATATGAGAATTTGCATTTTCAATAGGTACATTTATACTATCCATCAATTTATAACTAATCTCCCTTTTTTGGACACATAAAATATATAAATAATCATATGTATATTTACTTTGTTTCTTCAAAACCACAAGAAATTACTCCTCAGATGACCGCTACAAGATTGATTGATTGTTTAGAAAGTTTTTTTCAATGAAATTTCAAGTTTATTCTGCAGACAGTAATAATATTCTGCAGGCAGAATGATTGATTGCTGAAACTGTCATCTGATTATTTGTTCTGGCAACACCATTTATTATTGTTTCGACGACATTTCCATAGTATTACTTAAATCATTTTCAATTTGTACGATATTGATTATACACCGCAATCTTAAAAACAATATATTTACCGATTTAACATGTTCAATATTCTATATTTATTTTCCCCATATTATTATGTATAATAAATTATCGGTATATTAGTTTTAGATAAGCTTAGACTTGAT
Source organism: Agraylea sexmaculata (assembly GCA_022606485.1). NCBI lineage: Eukaryota > Metazoa > Arthropoda > Insecta > Trichoptera > Hydroptilidae > Agraylea > Agraylea sexmaculata. Next base: position 15,943 of record JAGTTH010002613.1, read on the forward strand.
TCAGTTTGAGGATCTTCAAAGCTTAATTTAAACAAGATTCTGTGGCTTATATTTCAGTGCAAAGGAAGCATTAATATTATTTCATATTAAATCAAATTCACTATTAATAATATATAATAATTTCAATTTGTATCAGAAGCTTATTTATAAATATCTCATAATAATGTCATAATACTCTATACTAAAGAAACAATAATATTTCAATTATTTCACCCTTATAAACATCAAATTGTAGATACTTCTTTGTGTCAATAACTCATCAATACCTCATTTTTAGAGCTTATTTCAGTTGCAATCACGTAGTTTGATTTACCTTTAAAACTTTTTATTGATCAAATCGACATTATAAAATTCATGAACTTTCTTTTGATTGATTTCAATCAATCAGAAACGTTCTCGGGTTGTTGCCTAAATATTCAACAATATAATACAATAAAGAAACTCTTATAATAAAGGCTAATTTTATTTTAAGGAAAATTGTTATTTCTAATTTCCGCAGTAATTTTATTATGAAAATAATTACAAAAAACACTATAACCAATTCATTTGATTATTAAATTGATCTAAGACTAAAATATTCACGTATTTAATAATATATTACAATAAAGAAACACAAATTTTTCAATTATTTCCCCCTTCTTATTAAATTTTAGATAGACGTTTTATGTCAATAACCCATCTTTAACTCATTTGCAATGTTTGTAGAGTTTACGTCAGTTGCAATTACGTAGTTTGAGTTAAGCGTTTCATTGATCAAAGTCACATTAATGAAGGGAGTGTTTGCTTACACCAATCAGAGACGTTCACGGGTTGTATAACCTTTGTATTCAAATTGATATTATTATGTACACTTATGATTTTTTTTTCAAATAAAATGAATAATCCGACTGTGCATCCTTACTTTCAAAATTTACTACCTTGCTTTTATTACACGACACTGATTCAGAGGGTAAACATATTAATTATTCAATGTAATGGTCCTTTTATAGCGAGGAAATATTCCATTAATTTTAAATAAATTATATAATTTGGTATGGTGGCTGTATGTGTTCTCATATTGAGTTGAAAGTTTCAGAATACAATGAATAATTCAGCGACTTCCTGATATTTTTCAGTACGTGCTAACCACAGATAGTGCACTAATGGCTCTTTAGACACACAAATATATTAAGTTTCCTACTTTAACTGCAATTTTACGTTTCATTAGCCCCCTTTTTAAACGACTCTATGCATACTGAAATATATACATTCAAAAAAATAATAATACGGCAGTACTTTTGAGGAGACATCTTCTTTGAAGAAGTGATTCGATTATTTACTCCCTCATCGTTAATCATCGGCTGAAGGCGTTTGGAGTTTTCCTTTTATATAACATGAAATATCCCTTGGATAATTTATCATCAATCCGATGTCAAAGTAAATCAGATTCCACTCATTGAATTACAAGTATGAACTGCTTAAATCATCATCGCTTTAATCCATAAAAAAAGAATCATAATCGTTTACAAATACTACCAAAAAGATATGTGATTATAGATTCTGAAAAACATATATAGAATTTAAGGTTGATTATATTTATTGTTAATTCGAGCAAAAGAACGTAAAAATTGTAATAATCCATACAACTGGATATTTAAATATCAATATGGCGGACCAAGTGAATGAATTCGACAGAGGCAACACTAATTTTCTCTCTCAAACTCGTCTACTTGTTCCCCCATCTTGATATTTATACTATATCCAGTTGTAACTGCTAATACACTTTTGTTATTTATATATCTAAGGGTTTTTTTACAAATTTCGGTTTTTTATACACAACAAAGTGTTAATTCATTATTACTAATTAATATTTGTCTCAGTATTTACTTTGTGTTAACGTGTTAATTGTCTGTCGGTGATCTTAACTATTACTAGTTACACAGGTCACCGACAGAGCGGCTCTGCCCGACTTAATAATCGCCTCGGTATTTACCTTACAATCCAGGAGACAGGAGTAAACCTAGATCAAGACGATCGATCGGGATTTTATTAATATTATTCCCGATCTCCCAGTCGTAATAACCAATCAAATCAACTATTTTTTTTTTACTTAAGCGGGATTTGAAATTATGAACCCACAGTATTTGTAGCCAATTTTCATATCCACCGAGCTATTTTTTGTTTAGGTTAGGTTATATCAATGGAATCGAATTATACAGTTTTTTTATATAATAAATAAATCAAAATGTTGAAATAACATGTATATCCTTAACGTATTTTAAATTGAGTCGTTTATATATTAAATATATACAAACAATTTTTGTTCATTGATATGATTTTTCAGCCTGAATAAACATAATTCTATTTATTTGGTTTTAAATTGAATCATTCCTCTTCATTATTTAATTCGTAGCATTGGGTATAGTAGAAGTGTTTGAAACTGCACATATGATATCTAGGTTAATTGAATTTTAAACGATCTTCAATTCCATATATTATAGCCAAAACTACTAGTTAAAGTTCAAATGTTAGTGTAAATGTAGAAACGGCCATTCTCGTGAGAATACACATAGGAAAACTTGCTCTTTTATTATACAACTCCTATTCCAATCTACAGTGACTTTTTCCCTTTGTTTTAAAACTATTTAAAAATAAACTATAACCAAATACACGATATACGTTGTAGTTTTGATAATAAATTCTTCCCTCAAAGTCTTATTGTACTTCTTTGCCACAATAAATTATTGTAGTGAGTTTAATCTTTCCCAGACACTCATTGCAATTATATCCTCAACTTCTTCACACAAAACAAACTTTAATCCCATTCATACACAAAATATCCTCACTAAAACTCTATTCAGTAAATTCATAATCATAATGATTTATTCCTTTTTATATAGTTGTTGATTTCAATAAAATATCACCATAGGTAAAATAAACTTAAAATGTCTTCTATTGGTATTTGGCGAAAATTGTATTTTATTAAAATTCAAAGAATACATGGGATTTCCATTATATTTGGCATTTTGCCTATTATACAAAACTAAAGTGTTCTTTGAAGTTTAATATATTTTAAACCAAATTTGGGTTGAATGGGTATTATATTCAATTTAAACGTTTTAAATATGCACGATACAAAATATTATACAGCTATAATCCTATTTTATAGTACTTATTAGACAAATTTAATTTTACTGTTCTCCGTTCAATACAAAATCGAGATATTATTTCTTGCCAACAAACACACCAAATCACTGGTAAAGATCGGCCAAGAGGGTGAAAAAACAGGTTTTCAATTGCTAACAATTGTAGAGAACTGCGCGGCTTACATTTTTATTACACATATTGCTTTATAGAATATCATAAAATGTATAATTCTCTTAAAATATTCAGATATTAACAGAGCAATTTTAATATTTAAGAAATTCGCATTTAACTTTATAGTTTGTCCCATGAATAAATATAATAATTAATGCATGATAAGTGTAGATGTATATCATATAATGCTTTGTGTAAATATCAGAGAATTGGAATAAAATAATACAACAATTAAATAATAATGCAATATTATAAATAAAATCGTTGCAGAGCTAGAATACGTCAAAGTACTTCATTACACTCACTTGTACTAGGTTTGATTATCACCTAACTTTAATGTAATAAACATTACCGTAGATAAATGTGTTAATTTAATTAACGAACACCAACAAAACGGTGTTTTTATTATTATTGTAGCAAGTTTATATTCTGTACATCCAAAATCCTCGAGTAAAGTGAAACTTCATCGTAGTCTTAGAAAAGTAGTTTATTATTTAATCACGTAGACTATTCTCGAGTTGGAAGACAACTACACATTTATGCTAATTTAATTCCCGTGCAACAATAATAATAATACGGATAAAATATATTATATTAAGTTAAGGCTTCGTTAAGGGGAAACTGCAACTGTAGACAACTTTAGACCCACCTTATTTAGGCTAATTTTAAACTCTCTTTGTTTGCACAACTTTAACTTTGCACGAGAAATCTTACTGGATTGTGCCTAATTTACTAGCTTCGTGAATAAAATACTAAGTCCATTCGTTATTTAATTAAAATTGTTACGTCAGTTAGACTCATCTACTTGGTCCGCCATCTTGATATTTATTCATCCAGTTATCTGACATGCTTATAACGAAATCATTTCTCACTAACCAAGGGCTTTATGCAGATAATTTTAGTACATTTTTAATTATTTATTCAGAATTAGTAAGTATTTGGCGGCTGTCTGAATTATCCCCATTCTATACGAATACTGACCAAAATTTTATAATTATGAAAAAATAATGTACGATAGAAATGTTTAGAATTAAATTTTCTACAAAAAATTTGTAGACAGTATTTATCTGTAAGAAAAAACGGCTTCACTCTCAGAGTAAGAAAATTATATTTTATATTCTAAGGCTTCCATCGACACCACCGATATTAGAACGCCGGACAAGTGTATAATAAATACATGATTCACAATTGATTCACTCAGTCTCGTCTATTTGGTCCACCAACTTAATATGTATACATCTAGTTGTATGGCCTGCAAATATATCGTAATATAATATTATGGTGTCATTATGCTATAATTCGAAATAAACGATTTTTCAGTCCGAATAAACATAAATTCATTTTTGTTTTAAAAATATTTATTTTAATTAAGCCTTACAATTGAATGCTTAAAGATCAAGGATGCGATCCAAGAAGATGAGTTTGACAGAGTCAACACTAATTGTCTCGTCTACTTGGTCCGCCATATTGGTATTTATACATCCAGATGTATGGCTTGCTAATATATCGGTGATCAATGATACTTTACTTACATTTATCTCCTTTACGCATTTTGAATTGAGTCGTTTTTACATTAAAATATATCAATATAATCATACTCTATCGGTCAGACTCGTCTGCTTAGTCCGCCATCTTGATATGTATACATCCAGTTGTCTGACATTCTTATCGGCGGTAACGCTTCACTAGAAACAAAGATAGAAGAAAATATGGCAACTTTGGCTCGAAGTATTCAAAGTCGTTTTTTTTGCGTAGTAAGTGCTTTTTCGATAATTTATAGTGAAAAACGCTGATGTGTGAAGAGTTGATAAGAGTGTCATTGAAATAAACGACATGTCACCCTCATAAGGGATGCCACAATCAATATTATAGTATTTATTAGCTTCCATCAACACCTTCATCCCCCATAATGTCATAAATTTCATAGCCCGGAAATGATCACTTCCTACATATTATATTCCCGAATAAGATATTAATATATATATATATATATATATATATATATATATATATATATATATATATATATATATATATATATATATATATATATATAGCAGGCACAGATGAGATGTAGCACCAAATGTTTCGTGTGTCAGCCGCTTGGGGCGCTGCTTCTACCGCTCATATGTTTAACTGTCAATTTCCGATCTTTCAAATAACATTACACTGTATTTCACTTAATATTGTAAATTGAATTGGATGGACAAATAATATTTCACTGTGTAAACAATTTACGTAATCATTGCGGATGTTTTTGTAAGAAAAATCTTGTTTCTCTCCAGTGTCGGATTATCGAACATCGGATTTTATGGACTACACTTTTCATGTATATGTATAGAGCTTAGAATATGTATTAGTGACCGGGCATATTCGAATGTACGACGTAATATTGCATGGCGCTTCTATAGATAAAAGTTCATTGTATCCGAGTCATCGATATATTTTAGGGCTTCAACAATATTTATATTTTAAGTCATAATTACAGCTGTTTTAAAATTAACTACTACTGAAAAAAAACAGCATTGCATATTAACAACAACGATTAGGTGATATAAAAAAATAATGTGTATATGTTTAAGTTCTACATGAAAATATTTCGACTCGAGTAAATTCTCTCTAAAAAATCTTGTTGCTCTCGAGTGTCGGATTTTAGGGACTACAATTTTGATGTACATGTATAGGTCTTAGAATATTAATATGTATTACTAACCGGCCATATTCGAATGTACAACTTAATATTGCATGACGCTTCTATAGATAAAAGTTCATTGGATATGAAAGAATAAAATCAATTACCGTGTGGTCTTTATATCGTGACTTGTAATTTCGATTAACAAAAGGGATCGGAATGAGAATAAGGTTAATGTTCTCCACAAAGATGGCCATTAATTCTCTTAAGCATTTTATAATTACGATTTTAAGCCCCGGGCAATGTCTGTCATCGTTGATTTCTTTAATTATTTTATAATAGTGCGTGCTGCGGCATAAGGCCACATTCATACTATCGGACACCTAACGTATCATGTCTGATGTAATTTTAGGCTTTATTCAAAGAGATTTGGCAAGACTTCTGTTCAATAATAATCTTCATATTCGCACGGTGGCAATGTTCCAAAGGCTGTATCGTTGTCTGGTTGCTTTAACAGCCACGATTTACTAAATTGCTCAATCATACTCAATGTAACCAGAATCGATGGAATTCAACCGTGTGAAAATGCTTCTGGAATAGACTCTTTTTGTGGATAATTTGAGATCAAATTCCAGCTTCAATAATCAGTTTAAACGAGGATATTCAAAATAATAATTTTGTATAATAAGGGTGACTAATTACAGCGATTCGCAACATAAATTTCAACGCTTGCCTACCACTAATACTTCATTTCACAAGTGTAAAAGTGTAGGGTTTAGAATATGTACATGTATTAGTGACAGGACATATTCGAATGTACGACGCAATATTGCATGGCGCTTCTATAGATAAAAATTCATTGTATCCGAGTCATCGGGACAATGAATTCGTAGTTACGGCTGATTCAAATTTAACTACGCCTAAAAAACAGCATTGTATATTAACAACAACTATATATTGGGTTAAATTAAAAAATACATATAATTGTTCAAGTTCTATCGTCGCTAATATAACAAAATAATTTTAAAAAATAGTTTGGATATTCTTCATATCGAGAAAATATTTTGACTTAAGTTCTCTCAGTTTCGTATAAAATAAACAAATATTGCTAAAAAAAATTATGAGAGAAGAGTCAAGAATAACGGGAGATATATTAGTGACCGGGCATATTCGAATGTGCGACGTAATATTCCATAACGCTTCTATAGATAAAAGTTTATTGGGGAGTTTAGTCGACAAAATATGAGTATCATCAATCCCACTTAACATTTTCACAATATTTTAAAGTTGATTTATTTTATATGATCAGATTTCAATTTGATATCTCAGCGGCGCTTTTTTTTAATAATGACAGGAGTCCGATGCTTTTTATTCTTTTACTTGAAGTATTAAGGTCACGGCTTTTCAGTCACGACTTGACTCCAATTTACATCGAGCCTTACACACTTCAAAGGGCCAAAAGCCCTCATGCCGCCCATTTTGATATATGAAAATTGCTCAATAAAACATATTTACGTGGTCTAGAAGGACGAAAAGGTCAAATTAATAATTTTCTTTTTGTTCATTTGGTATCGGGCGTTTAATCTCCAGCTTTGAAGTTGTTAATCGGCAATTCGGCAACTAATCCAATAAACCTTCTCGTCTACGGAGAAACAACCAAACTTTATCCATATTATTATAAATCACAGTTTCTTTTCTTGAATAAATATTATACAAGAGCACAAAAGACTGCAGCTCGATGTCACCTGTTGTAAAGCCAATCAAATCAGACAAGGCTTTAAGATTATCCTTGTACTTCAGCGCCGAGGATATAAATCCACCCTTAAGCCTTCCCTCCAACTTTTACACACCCTCTTTTTAACCCCCTATGTATATATATATATATATATATATATATATATATATATATTACATCCTACATTATCTTGAAAGAAATTTTGAGATAGCACAACAGGGGTACAACCTAATGTATTGAGACACTTGATTGCGCGCTATCTTGGCTATGTGACGCTTAGAGCAATTTGGCTTTAAGCATTGTGTTGTTTATATACTCAAATTAACCAAAATATTTTAATGTATATGAATAAATCATTATTTTAAGCAATGTTCATTTTCTCTACATTTATATATATATATATATATAAATATATATATATATAAATATATATATATATATATATATATATATATATATATATATATATATATATATATAAGATTCCGGCACGGTGATTTTTTTTTAAATTACGCAATTCATTCTATGATAGAATAACACAAAAAAACAGTTTACACAAAATCCAAATAACAAGTTTGCATTAAAAGACCGTATTGATAAAATGGGAAATGAACCCGTATCCTTCGTCTTGGACACACTCTAACATATACAATCCCAATAAATAACAACATTTCGATGGGAAAAACTGGTTTTCAATTGATTACAATTATAGATCACTGCGCGGCCTATAGTTTTATTATATTGATTTTTTTATTATGTGAATTGGATCATCCTATTTGAACTAAATATTTTAATGAATATTATAATTTAGAATCATTATTTTATTTTATGTACGATCCCGGGGCTCTTGAATGGATTTTATTCAAATGATTTACACAAGTCACCGACTTAATAATCAGTATTTACCTTACAATACAGGAAATCAGAGTAAATCTGGATCAAGACGATCGATCTGGATTTTATTAGTATTATTCCCGATCTCCCAGTCGTAATAACCGATCAAATCAATTTAAAAATTCTTGACTTATTTGTGCCTCCTTTTCAAATTTTAACAATTCTATTTAAATATCAATAGCAGTATTTCTTTTCTATAAAACAATAAAAGAAAAGTGCATACGTAAAGGGCGTGAAAAAAACCTTTTATACTGGCAATTAGAGGATTATATGGATATAGGCTATGTTTTTTTTAGAAATTTATATTAAATAATATATTACAAATAACAATTTTCTTTGAATTATGGAATTTCACCCAGAAATCGACACCATCAACAATTTAATATATTACAATAAAGACAGTCATATTTCAAGCAGTCAATTGTTTGCAATCTACTAAGTAATAAAAAAAAATAACCCGTGCAGTGTTCAATATTAAAAACAGCTTTTGCATCCTATTTGTTCTTTAAAGACAGTGTCTTATAAATATTTGTCGTGTGTGAAATACATACAAGTTTGTCTAGAAGTGTTTAACTGTGAAGACGTGTCGCTTGTTTATTACCTTCATAACGAATTCGTATCACACAAAGTCCCCGGTTCGAATCCTCGCACACCGCATTTCGGATACACGAAAACTTTTAGCCAAAGTAACTGAAACTTTCACACATATTGTTCGCCGTTGATGTTTAATTGTGGGATTTGTTCGTCTCGACTAGTTATGAATGTGTAATTCCGTAACAAAGTGTCCCGGTTGTATAAAATTTTACGATCGGATCATAAAAGACGCACGCACGATTTACGGAAACGCGTCTTTTTTTCAGCAATAGCCCCAAATATAACAACAAGGGTAGTAGTACTACCCTCGGAGGGAAAGGGTTGTGAATAAAGTGTAGTTAAGTAAAGTTTTACCGCCAATGAAGTTGATGGCGGGCTTTGATATAATGGCGTCTCCCTTTACGACTCTACCTGTAGTAATCTACCACAACAATTGCCTTTATATTATCATATCCCCCTCTATTTACCACTTTAGTAGCCTGACAACTCGGGGTGGGATCATTCTATAATAAATAAATTAAAAAAAAAATTACATATTGAAGATTCAAAGGTAGTGGCATTTTCAATAATAAATTTATTTATTTATTTACGCTCCGAGGAGCTTTTATTTTTAGAATGGGACTTTTTGAGAGGGTTTTTTTAGACACAACAACGTGTTAATTCAATATCTGTCGGTGATTTTAACTATTACTAGTTACACAGGTTATCGACTTAATAATCAGTATTTACCTTACAATACAAGAAATCAGAGTAAACCTGGATCAAGACGATCGATCGGGATTTTATTAATATTATTCCCGATCTCCCAGTCGTAATAACTGATCAAATCAATTTAAAAATTCTTGACTTGAGTGGGATTTGAACCCAGTATTTGTAGCCACGCTTCTTATCCCCTGAGCTATTACGATGCTATATCAATACAATTTTTTTAATAATAGTATCACAACAAAACTGGATATGTATTAAATTAAGGACAAAAATAATGTTTACATTACACTAACAAAATTACAATTAAATTCTCAAGGAGCAGAATTTAAAAAACCGTTCTGAACAAAAAGATTTTGTTGCAAAAAAAAGTAAAAATATCCTCACTTGTCACAATTCGATAGTAGTAGATTTATTTCAAAACTTCGAAATGCCACTCATAGATGTCACTTTCATCGTGTATTATTTTGAAGGTTTTTTGTATTTTCACGGCTTCATTTCGTTTTATTTATTCAAAATTATAATAAATATGAAATCATTTAGGGTCGTATTCCAAATAATAGTGCAATGAGAGTGTGTGCGCGCGGTGCGTATGCTTATACACCAATACTACCAAGTCTATTCGTACACACAACATCTAGCATGACTCACTTACACACTATTATATTGAATAAAGCCCTTTATTTAGACAGATTGTAGTAACCGGATCTAAGTAAGTGTAAAAACTGGTTTTAATCGTTATTACACAAACATCCAAATTGATTTATTTGTCGCTACATGAAAAAATGTAAATTATATTAAATTAATTAACACTTCCATCCTCTATGTCTGATGATAACTCTGATTTTTTTAAATACTTATTTTATTGCGGAATCGTTTTTTCTCTATACCAAAAGCTTCTTCTAAATATTTTTCAAAAATGGCTAAAAAACATTAATGTTGCTCCTCCACAATTCGAAATTTCTGGAGTTATTATGTTTACTTACTACTGAATGAATGTGGATAGAGACACATTTGTTTTTGTGATTCTTTCAGTGTTCAGATTGTAAAAATAAAGTAGTAGAAGAATATTGTTGTTGAGGTTAAGTTGTATCGTCTCTTCTGAATACTAACCGACTTCAGGACCAAAGCATATGGAAAAGAAAAGACACAACCTGATAAGTTTCCAGACAGACTGACTATATTGTGTAGGTAATTCGTGTGGGATATTTCCCAATTATTTATTACTTTAATTGGATTTTATATATAATTTTAATATATTAGCAGGCCATACAACTGGATGTATAAATATCATATAAATATAAAAGTTTGAAAATCTTTTATAAACAACAACATAACCTTTAACGGCACACACGGTCATCAACCTATACACATTATGATGTCATACTTGTCATTGTTATTCTATAATGTCACACTCATTATAATCACAAACTATCATAATGAATTATTTGATTATAATTTTTTTTATAATCTCAGGCCCCTTTTAGTATAGTTTTTTATGATCGTATTGAAATTACATAGAAGCCTTTAAACTATTTGAAGTTCAATTAAAGACATTTTGTATAATAATATAGATTTCAATATAAATTATTGTATGTATTTTTATAATCGCCCGTTACTCTGCCACACCTGATAATTTTACAAATTATTAAAATTGTTGTTTTTGGTGCGTTAATATTCAAATTTTTAAAATGGTTTTTGTTGTTGTTTTCAGGTCCACCTGGTCCACCTGGAAAAAGGGGCAAGAAAGGAAAGAAAGGAGACTCCGGGGAAACCGGTCCAGCAGTAAGCTTGCAAACTCAATAAATAATTAATTTTATTCACTTGTTGATTATTTTTTTTATTATTTCAATTTATTTTTGTTGCATTTTTATTTGTATTATTTTACAGGGTTCAACGGGGGCACCGGGCAAAAATGGTTTTCCGGTATGTTTGTATTATGTTTTTATATTTTTTGTTATATTCTAAATTCAAAATATATCACGTGATTTCTTTATAAAATACCACACAAACCTTTTATATATGAAATATTCACTCGTAGTTGGTCTTTTCGTACCCCAAAGAGATGTGTAGTAATTTATCAATCATAAGAGTTTCAAAACTATGCGTTTCCCGTCGAATCTAAGACGAGATTGATTAAATTGCAGGGCACTAAGGGAGAGAAGGGAGAGCGCGGTTTCATGGTAAGGATATACCGAGGAACTCCTACAATTATTAGCAAAATTAAATAACCCCCCGCTCACTTGATTAACTTATTAAACTTAATTTAATATTAACCCAAACCACTCCCGTCTCCCAGATTGTCTAACAGTATTTACAGTAGATGTAGAATTTGTGCCCAGTAGACTAATCATTATAAAAAATCGCATACTGTCAAGTCCAAATAACTCGATATTTTAGAAAGATGTATGGGGTGATGCGGGGCCACCGAGAGTTGTTACACGGGCCGGAAGGTAGAATGTGAGACATCAGCGGAGTGGTCGCATATATAGTACGCGAAGTATTATATACATTTCAAGCATTACACCACTCTAATATGCATATTTACTCTACGATCAGAATGAAAAATATATTACCTATTCCCATATAACTACTCTACACTATTATTACATATTTACATGCATAACTATCATATTACACGGGCCTCCAGGTAGAATGTGTGACGTCAGCGCTGTGGTCGCTGATACAGTACGCCAAGTATGGAAATCATGTGATATTATATACATTTCAAGCATTACACTCTAATATGCATATTTACTCTACGATCACAATGAAAAATATATTACCTATTCCCATATAACTACTCTTCACTAGTATTACATATTTACATGCTAAACTATCATATTTACATTTGTATTAAATCAATACCACCAAAATATCTAATAAAACTCAATTAACAGTCATTTTAAATGATTTTTATAGAAATTATAATTAATTCTTGTTGTATAAACAATATATAATTTTATCGATGAAATATTTTGACTGCGTAAATCGAGTTTTATTAGATATTTGGTTCGTATTAATTGAATATAAATATAAAAGCATGTAAAATGTAATGATTGTGTAGAGTAGATATTTAAGACTAGGTGATATTTTTTCCATGAAGATCGTAATGTAAATAGGTTGTACAGAGTATTGTAATGGTTGAAAAGTATATAATTTAGCCGAATTCCCATACAATGAGGGTCGTTCTAACGACCACCACTCACAGCTGTTCGGACAAATTCTGTCTAGCATTCTGGTCTGTATACTTGAGACGGTTTTTTTTCACTAATAACTTGTTTCAGTCCCTCAATCGACACTAAGTAAATAGTGTAATACTCACTGTTATCAGCTCTCCACAAATAATAGAACAATTGGATCAAATAGCAGCTGCGCGGTGGCCAATGCACATGGCGTAGTACAATTTTTTGGCACTTTCGGTAGAAGATTCACCACTTTGGGAATAAGTTTTTGATATTCCTCTGAGTTCAATCATAGATCAACTAATTTCATAAATCGCACATTTTATTCTAATATCTTATCATAAAGAAGCTGACATTGATATTTTGGCATTCCAATATCCCAATAGATCTTCTCTAGTCGGGTTTACTCGACATCACCCACCGATATTAGAAGGCCGGACAAGTGGATTATAAATATAAAGATGACGGACCAAGCAGATGAGTTTGATATTGATCTGCTTGGTCCTTCATGTTGATATTTATAAATTCAGTTGTCTGGCATTATTATCAGAGGTAACGGTTTACCCTAAAATTTACTAAAGATTGAGTTCGCTTAAAATAATTAACCAAATTCCCTCTTGAGAAAAAAACACATTTCCACAATCTAACGGTGAAAATATCGCAAACGCTCGATGTATAGGTATTTTAATAAACGAATTTCTCGTCTATATTGAGTTTTCCGGACTTGACTGTAATAATAATTTAAAAAAAAACATTTGTGACTCACCACCAGATTAATATTTTTCAAAAGAGACTGAAAAACTCTTATTACAGAATCGGGCTTCGTCTGTTTCAGGGACTAGGCGGGATGAGAGGTTTTCCCGGATTTCCGGTTTGTGAAAATATATTCTTATAAATAAATTGTAGTTTTTCGTCTATTGGGGATTTGGTTTTTCAGTATGGTGAATGAGTCAACAGATGATAGTTACTAATATGGAATATTTTCTAACAATGTATAATATGTATTGTTTATTTATACTAATATTATGTTTTTATTAATACAAACACATATATTAATATGCTTCAATGCTTATACTCTTTTCATATATTGCCATACTACTTTTTATCTACAGGGACCAATTGGACTCGACGGACCAAAAGGTGATCCTGTAAGTAACTGTTTAACATTAAAAATAATATATAATCTTACATAGTCTCACATTTCTTATTTAAATTACAGGGAAGACACGGAGATAAAGGCTCAAAGGGTGAACAAGGAGGTCCCGGATTTGATGTGTTCTCAGCGGCTAAGGTACAATTTACAATGCAACAAAAACTCCACCTTTTCTTAAATATTCATTAAAAAAATATAAGATTATGGTAATTACCAAGTCAAATAATCAAATGAAACTTTCAGGGGATGAAAAGATCTGTGACCACCTTAAGGGGTGGCACTTTGGGCTACGCTGAAATCGTAGCAGTCAAGGTACTTTAGCTTGAAGCCGTCATTCCAGTAGATTATTGATAGTACATGGCAATATTTTGTTAATTATGTGTGATTTGTTGTAGTTTTATATTATTTTTTTAGTAAATAGGTACACTCTTATAATTTGCATATGTATTTTGTATATTATTTTTTGTTTTGCTAGTATATTGTAAATATGTAGTTTATTATTTATTATTTAGGGTTTGCAAGCTGCGGGTCTCAATATAACTGCACAAAGTATTATCCAGTTGAAGGTAAATAATATATTAGTTAGCACATTATCATATTATTTTATTTATTTCAAAATTAGACATGCATGCTTATTATTTAATTGTTGTTTCAAATTTATCAAATATAATGCTGTATATTTCACAATTGAAAAAATAATAATCATTTAGGGCGAGCCTGGAGAACCCGGTCCCCCTGGACCACCTGGACCGGTAGGATCTGATGGTATACCTGGACATGAAGGACGAGCTGGACCTCCAGGAGAATCTGGAGCAAAGGGTGAACGTGGTTTAACAGGACCTGCTGGACCTATAGGGCCAACCGGAATACAAGGACCACAAGGACTGAAGGTATAATAAACAGTCTTCTTAAATTTTTTATTGTTTATACCGTTCTGTCATTATTTCGTATATGGATATTTAAAATTCTATAGGGAAAACGTGGAAAAAAAGGAGATAACGGACCGATGGGTATACCTGTAAGAAATATATTTCACTTATGTATGTTCTGATTTGCTTATACACAATAATTTCAGCTTAAGGGGGAAATAAAAATAAACAATAATCTTAATCAATAAGTTTTAAAAGCAAATATTCTTAACATCACTTGTCACAATCACAAATAATTTTAGGGTGCACCAGGGCCCTCAGGACTCACCGGCTATATAGGACCACCGGGAATTCCCGGTAGACTCGGTTTCCCGGGTCTACCTGGAAGACCAGTAAGAAACTGCAAATCATCATTTCAATTAACATTTAATAATAAAATTGGCAATATAACATGGGTGTGGAATTTTAATTACACAATACTAATTGAAAACATTTTGACTAACCATTCATTTCAATAATCATACATGATTTTTTTATCTTCTGTGTATTATGGTGTTGGAGAAAACCAGTACTACTAAAAATTAATCATTTATGTTGGTATGTGTTAATGTTTAACTAAATATTTTAGGGTGATAAAGGAGACAAAGGAGAACGAGGTCTAACAACTACTCTGAAAGGAGATCAATTCCCAACCGGAATCATTGAAGGTCCTCCTGGACCCCCAGGACCACCAGGTAATATTAAAATCCAAAAAAACATTTACCAAGTATCAACTTTTTGGCAGTAGTTATTTTTTAACTTACATTTTTATTTTTCAAGTACATCTAATTGTAGCACATTTGGTAGATTTTGAACACAAAAAAAAGCTTAATTGTTACACCATAACACTTTGCACAAAATATCACTAATTTGGAAATATTTTCATAACAATTTTAATTTTTATAATTTGCGTCATTGAAAATTGAGCAAGACAAGACTGTAATATATCAAAATCTTCTCTTTCTACACTAATCTTCTGATATTTGTAAAAAGAATAATGTAAATTTAGGACCCGATGGTTTACGAGGTGAAAAAGGAGAATCTGGACCTACTGGTCCACCAGGCACTCCAGGTGATAAAGGAGCGAGGGGAAAACGGGGCAAAAGGGTAAATTATTATAAATAAAACAAAAGATAAATATTTCCTATAGATAAAATATTATCGATAAATCTTCACGATCATTGAATCAAATTGTCTTGCTCTTTTCCACTTGAACGGATTGATTGCATTTTATGTCATTGGCTTCAAAAAACATATAACATTGGATGATTGCATGTGCATGAATTTAGAAATATATATTTTATGTATTATTTTATTTAATTTGTACACATTTATAATTTCAATATCCACTGTATTATTTTTCTTGAATTCTCAAAAGAATATTGTAAATATTTATTTATATTAATAGTTATAGTTGTTATTTAAATGTAGTGTTAATTAGCTTTATGTTAATATTTTAAACAATGCTAACTACAAAGGTTTGTATAACGTCACAGCTGAATTTCTACTGCACAATTTAACATTGTTATTAACAAATTTCAAGAGTGAAAGATGGTAAGTTTGTATTTATTTACATGAGATATTTTCGAAATATTATGTTAGAGGTCTGACGTTCTCAAATATTAAATAAATGTTTAATTTTGTATTTTAGGTGAAAAGGGTGATTCAGGAAATCCTGGAATACCTGGTGAAAATGGATATAATGGTGATGCTGGCCCTCAAGGTCCTCCTGGATTACCGGTAAATAAATACCAATTCAGTTTGAGATGATTATTATGTTTTTAATTAATTATATTGCGTCTGTTGACAGGGATCGGCAGGACCAAAAGGTGAAAAAGGTGATTATGGAGATATCGGACCACCCGGATTGATGGGTCCTCCTGGCTTACCGGGACCACCAGGTTATCCAGGTCAACGAGGAGAAAAAGGAGAAAAGGGAGAATCGGTATAATTGTGATAAAAATGTATTTCCAAAAAAAAATTGTTATAAAACTTTTACTTCTTTTCTTTCATCGCTGCTTTGGAAAATGTGCAGAAATACAAAAAACTGAGAAGAAGACAGGTAAATATATAAATTAGTTTTTTTTTAATTTATATTTCTCGTCTCAATAATATTTTCTCTTTAAATTCGCATTAGAATAAATTAAATTCGGTAACTAATAGCCAATGTTGAATTTACAGGGAGACGGAACAGGACTTGAATACTTGGGTGGTGAAATTGTAAGTATAAATTTTAATCATTTTAATTATTGCACATTTCTTAATGAAAATTTTATTCATTCTCTATCTACATAAATATGTTTAATAAATTTTTTTCTCTTTCGTGTAAGTACAACACTTTTTTATTGATATGTACTATTGTAAATCCAGATGTTGGAATATTCTTTAAAAATTATTTCTCTTTCTAATTATATTTTACTTAATATAGATTGTGGGACCACCCGGACCTCCGGGACCTGTTGGCTTACCAGGATTGCAAGGTCCACCTGGAATTAAAGGTGACAGAGGCAGCAACGGAGGCAAAGGTGAAACTGTAAGTAAAATTAAAAGAACTGTTCATATTTTGTATGAATAATATTTTTTAATAAAACAATTTGTTTAAACAATTTTAATAATATTTTAGGGTGAAAAAGGGACAAAGGGTGATCCCGGACCCATGGGACTACCGGTAATTATACATCATTTTTTTAATTATTTTAAATACTAACAAAACTCTTATCATCACTTCATACTTAATAAGCTATTATTTCTTTATTGATGACAAGTGCATAGTGTTGTTTACATTCATGCACATTTTTAACTTCTAGGGTCCGATGGGATTGAGAGGGGAACACGGAAGAGTGGGAGAGTTTGGGAAGACTGGACCTATGGTAAGCAATTCGCTCACCAGCAATCGTGTCCAATAATCGCCCCCAACCCCATTTCTGTTGTTTTTTTTTCTAACTATGAATGTTTTACAAATTTTATGTGTGTAAAGTCGTTGCATAACAATTTATTTGTGTTTGAACATTGAAAACAGAATCATCACATTTAACGATCACCTTAACAATATACTTCATGTAAAATCCACTATTTTATTTTTATCTTCCATGTTTGTATAGTTTCATGCAAAACATAAATAAATTATTGAATTTATGCAAACATGTAATTGGAATGTATTTTATTTTTCAACCAGAACAGACATAGGTTATTTTATATCAATTTATGTGTTGCATTGTAATATTATCACTGTTTTTTATTTTGGAACTATAGTTTCCTTTCGATTAGACTTGCTTCAATATCATTCAAAAATACATATTTTGGAAACGAGAATTTGTAACTTTGACTAGCCTAATCCTTAATTTAGGGTGGTGGAAGAAGATCTCGCTATGGACAGAAAAATGTTCAACATGCAACCAATGAATAAAAAAAAATTATTCGCATAAATGGGAGATATATTAAATCATCTCTAAGTTTCCAAATTAATACACACATGGTGTTTTATTATTCTTTCAATTCGAATGCTTAATTTATTGTATACACTTATCCTTTTCAGGCCTGTAATGACAATAAAAAACTTACAGTAGAATATTGTTTTGAAAGAATAAAACCGCCAATGTTTTTTTTAATTGTTATAAAATATATTAATTTATATTGATTATCATTATTCATAATTATTAAGAGTGTTAGTCGAAATTAATAATAATAATATATTAATCCACTCCATCCAATTAAGTGTAAATGTACATTTTTCTAAAATAAGATTACTCAAGAATAAGTCATGTGAACACCATTTATGAGCGCCTAATGATAAAATATATTTGTATAACATTTTCAATATGCTATGAAAGAAATAATATACAGCCCATTGTATTTTGTAAAATCCTGATTCAAATACCATTACCTCATATCAGTAATTTGTCTAGAATAAATATAACATGTATGTAAAAATAATATCCTGCCAAAATTTTTAATCAACAACACATACTTTGTGAAATTTGTAATTAATATTAATGAAGTGCCATTTCTTTTTTAAACAAACAATGCAAATAAAAAATGCAGTGTGTGAATTTGCCTTTTTTAATACAAAACTTGAAGTAGCCATTTGTTTATCATTGTACATATATAAAGACAAATTAAATTAAATTTATATAGATAAGTTATATGATTTTCAGCACAATTTTCAGTACATTATATACATTGATAAGCTTTGTATTATATAATATTAAACATATAAGTTGTTCATTATGGATGGATATTAAATGTATCTGTAATTGACTTTTAAATGTATTGTATCACTGATGAAATTAGTTCAGATTCTCTCGACTATAATACATTTAAAATGATCAATTTCAAATCAATGTGATGTACGATATGTCGATATCAGTATTTATATGGATTGTTTTTCTATTTAAAATTGAAATAAATGTGTGCAAGTGCACGTGACAAATGATCAAAATTTGATTTTTTCTCTATAATTATTATAATAAATTAGCACTAAAATGTTCTATTCCAATGATTCAACATTCTATAATCTTATACTATTGCATTCACTTTTCGCATGATAGAACTTCACTGTGAGAATGTTTGTATTTTAATAATTTATTTGCTTGTTTTTTTTATTATTTGAACAAAACTATAACATAATGATATTTTTGTTTGACATGCTAACATACACATTTCAATATAAACCATCAATATTCACCGCACATGCGTAAGTTTTATTTAAATTTTTATCCACTATGTCTTGATTATATTTATATACATAATATATTTTTATTGTGCACTTTAAATAGTTAAAATTACATCATTGTGGTAGAGGAAAATATTTATAAAAATCAAATATATAATTAGACACATATATTATTTTGCACTCACTGAATATTTTCTTCCCATTTAATGATTAATCACTGGCTTGCTCTAAGTATGTATTTTGAAATCGATTATTTTTAATTTTATTATTTCTTTCCGCAGGGCCCACCTGGATTGGACGGAATGAAGGTGATAATTTCAATGCACTTATTTTTTTTTACATATTTACATTTTAAACAATTTCAGGGTGCTCAAGGAGAGCCTGGAACTAAAGGTGAACGAGGTGATCCTGGCCTTCCTGTGAGTTTAACTTAAATACTCATATCTATACAAATGAAAATTATCCCCATACATACTTTTAATTCAACAACTTAATAATTTATTTCTAGGGTACTGATGGTATACCCGGACAAGAGGTAAACAACATGACACTAACTAAAAAAATGAGACAATATTATAGTATTTTTAATATACATTGATTATAATTATAGGGACCTAAAGGTGATAAAGGTTACAAAGGAGAAACTGTAAGTGAAACTTAAAATCACAACATACATACATCATGTCTAAGCAACTCATTTTTTTTATTATTCATCATCTTGTGTTTCATCACATTATCATTTACCGAGTGCATCTTGTGTGCATGCTTTGGCATATTGCACATGCTGCTAATGTTTTGCTCGGACAAAATGTATGTACGCTATGGTTATCTTGCTCATAAACAAATTAATTAATTATTTTAATTTAATAATCTTAAATGATATTACAATATTGCTTATTTTTTCTAGGGACCACCTGGTAAGAGAGGAAGAAAGGGCGACAAAGGTGATAAAGGAGATCAAGGTGTGCCTGGCCTAGATGCTCCATGTCCTTTAGGTCCTGATGGTTTACCTTTACCTGGTTGTGGGTGGAGACCACCAAAAGTAAGTTTAAAAATAAAAATTAACAAAATGGGTTTGGGTAAAAATTACATTAAATAATATTTATGAAGCTGCCTGCTATATTAATTCATTACTTTAATAACCATACAGTATACATCTTCTTTACTTGATAAATTAAATTAAAGAATTATTTGATTACACTGTGAGGCCTAAATTTTTCATGTATATTTTAGAAAATTGTTTTAGACATATTTAATATTTTTGATTGATTTATAACATGCAGCATGCAAACTTTACTAACATGGATAATAATACTTTATCGAACGTAAGTATTTAACTAACTCAATTTGGCTTTAAGTATATTTTGTGACTAACACTCACTAATATTTGAAAAATTAGGAAATCCTACCGCCATCAACTCCCCATGAAGGGATCGATCCAGGCCCGGAAGATAGGGAAGAACCCGGTGAAGAATATGACGATAATCAAGATGGCAATGATGAATACGAAGAATACCCAGACAATGGTGCCACAAATATTCATCATCCCGACAAATAACACATAGTCTCAGAAAAATCCAGCAGCTCCGCACAAAGAACTAACATAATATTCTTATCGGTGGTGGTTGTTGCTTATAAACTAACTTTTGTGAGTTGTGGAACTGTATTACAATTATTATAATAGGACTAATTTTAATATTAAGTGCAAATAAATTTACCAATTACATTGAATTTAAAAAAAAAATGACTGACACCATTGAAAAGTGAGTATTTATTGTACTTACAATAAGCAAGTTTGTCTGTTTTTCAATAATATTAATATTTTTTCAGGAACCACTAGTGGATTGGAAAAGGCTACAACGAATTGAAAATAATATACATTGAGACTACTACTACAAATTTAAAAGTGAATGTTGTGTTTATGTACGAGACTATTTAAATGAATTCTTAGTGTCTCTTTAACGGTGCCAATTTCACTTGGTTATGTTCAATCATGAGATTTATTATCATTACGCTACCTCTTTATACTATAATAATTATTGTTGAATTTATCATTAGATTTAAGATAGCAAATACGTCATTGCATTGTCTTCTCAGTTTTCAAAGAAATAATAATGAAGTTTGAGAAACTTCATAAGTAAATAAAAAGTTTGTCTTCAAATGTAAATATTCATACAAAAAATAAGAGAAGTCAATGACACATTACAAATTGAATACATATATTTTTATATTACTTTAAAATATGAGAAATACTATTATATTGTGTATCTGATTTCACATTTACATTTTCCAAATTTGTTTTACAGAATTTTGTTTTTTTTTTTTGTTTCTGTGTACATATAAATAAATACTGTAAATATATTGTTCCTTCATAGAATAATATAAAATATAGCATAAGATTTTTCATCCTCCAAAGTAAAATAAAATCCAGCCAAATATTATTTATGAAGTGCTCTACCAATAACATGTTATTCTATCAGCCAGGAATATGATAATACTATTTTCTTCAATGTTTAGTAAATATATTAATATATTTCAAATACTCATTCATATGTTCTCCTAATAAAGAATTTTTTATATACATATTATTATACTCTTGATGTTTTGTATTATGGTCAAGATGTGGCTTTATCATTGTCTAATCTTTATTAAACACTGTGTAATCAAAATATTGTCTGCCGAATGGTGTAAAAAATAAGTGTTATTAAATCAAATACTCTTATTTATAAATTATGCTTTCAATTATATCATGACCCGATCCAAAATAATTTTCTATAGTCCGGACGCTCTAATATTGTGTTTCCAAAAAATGAACAGCCCCCGACAGAATTTATAACTCTATTTCCTCTATTCTCACTTTCACAGTACAGTCAACAAAAATAATGCACAACCGTCGCAAACGATTAACTTCAAACCCTTATCAAAGAGCCAGGTAAGATTTATCGTAATTTCACTGTTTATGATTTATACTATAATAATTTTTTAAATATGTATAATATTAAAATATACATTTTAGTTATAGTTGAGTTTTAAAATAATACATTTTACTGCATTTTTGTAGATAATCCATCGATGACTCTTAAATTTTTTCAAAACACAATGTTTTGCCGTCCGGACTATAGTACCGAGTCAAAATATTTTTTCACTATAAAACGTTCACCATGTAAGGTTTTCCTTTTAGAGAGCTCTCATAATAAAGGTAAGGTGGGTAATTGTAGATTGAAAAATAAACAATAATATACTGTAAAATCTTAACATTTATTGTAATCACTATTGTATTATACAGTACTAATCAATCTGAACACATTTAAACATGTATTTCATTTGTTTGTAAATTCTGTCTTTCAACGCGGTTGAACAAAGGGTTGAAAAACGAATCTGGATTATAAATAATAGAAAAATTTAATAATATTAGCTAAAATATAGCCTTAAGAAATTTCAACGTAATATTATAATACTTTTGAAATAATTTTTTCCTTAATTGATGATTGATTAAAAATTTTACGTATCAAACAAAATAAACAGTCTTCAATTCTGATTTTATACAATAGTAGTAGTCGGTCGATATGATTAATGACAGAAAGTCATTTGTTTTTTGCAACAATATAAACTGATTAACTTAATTTAATTAATCCTACAAACAGCGCTAATGTAGCCTAAACATTTATTATTTTTAATTGACTAGATTAGTCTTTGTTCTTCCTCCATTTGTCAACATTTCTTCTGGTCCGAGTGATGAGGTCGGGCTTGTGTGACGGATCTTGCCACGCAGCCAAATTGACCCTTTTGATCGATGTTCCTTCACAGGGCACTAAATCATTACTGTGAAAATAAAATACAATTACACGGGAGGGAATTAATTTCATGTAATATTGTAGAATAAAAAGTACCTTTTCGAAATTACAGAAAAGGCATTTTTCTGCATTTGTTTAATTCCTGGAAAATTATCACAAATCAATCTAGATAAACTGGCCTTATTGAGCTGCTCCAACTGTTGATGAGAAAATGGATGAGGCTGATCACCGTTACTATAGAAATATCGATCTGCAGATCTTGATCTCGACAATTGATCACCTGTTTGGACATAATAATAGATTAATTCATAATTTTCAATATTTTCTTCAAATATAAATTACCTATTAGACATTCGAAAGTAGGTCCTACAAATGATCCTTTCTTAGGTTCTTCTGACAATGCTCCAACAATTAAATCAACATCGAAAGCACTCGTATACAATTTCTTTAGTTTCTGTATAGAACTTTCCGACATGACATCGGCAAAATCTTCAAAATCCACAACTGGCTTCAAGTGACAAAACGATCTAAATAAATGATATGCAGGCAGACCGTGATCCCTGCCCCGTTGAATATCAGTACTTAAAACATCTAAGCCATTATCACTACCGATGGAATTGAAAAGAAGCTGTGTGACATCATCTGCCATGTGGAGGTCCATAGATTGGCTAGCTTGACTCGTCATTCCTCTGATAATTTGATGTAGCCTCTCTGGATCAGCCATAATTTCAGGTCTATTATAATGCTCCATCAAAACCAGTGTTTCATTCAAGTTTCGGTTTTCATCCATTAAATTGATAGTTCCATCGAAAAGAGTGTAGAAAAATCTAAGTGCCATTGTACCTGCACTATTAGTAACGGAAGGATCGGCACTTTCATCATAGCCAATACTTTCATAAGAACTGAAGTATTTATCGTAAGAGTTGCCAAAAAGCATGGGCAGATATTCGGCATACGTGATGTGTTGCCATTCAGCAATGACTATTCTACGTGCTTCCTGAAACAGTGTTTCATCATCCCATGTCGGGTTGAATTCGAGGAGTTTTCGAGCAATTCTATTGTGTTCTCTGAGCCATAGAGTGTGCATGGCAGTCAAATGAGGATGCATGTTTACCCTCAAGTCCCCTATAATTTAATATAATAAATAAAAAATTTTTTTTTAAAAAAACCACAACAATTGGAAAAAAATACACACCACTTTTAAAACAGACATCATTGTCATTTCTGACTTGACATACTTCTCGTGAACGATGATGGAGAGGTGGAAATACTTCATCACTAATTAACTCAGTTTTCATGAGGCCTTGACGCTTCTCTCTCAACGCCGAAGCTGTTTTAATGTTTGAACCGTAAATGTGAGATGCATCCATAAAGTGTGAAGCTTGATTCATCTGCCAAACAAAACAATATTAAATGTTGTTATTAAAAACAGATATTATATATTACGTCAGAGCTATTATTACATAGTTGAGCTAATGCAAGAGTTTGCAAAATAATAATCAAATATAAGATATAACAATCAAAGCACGCATTGGCTGAATGACATTGCACAACTCGAGTATATAAACACTTATAATGATAATATGTATCCAAGAGACTAAACTGCTATGGGAATTCATCTAATAGGTTCTTTAATCTTCATAATATTGATTTATTACCTGTTCTGCCGCACCAAATGTGCAATCAGTCCTAAATGTCGTCACAGATCTGGTGTAAGTGAGGCAAGTGATTCTTTTAGGTCCATAGAAAGGGTCTTTCTTAGATACAGTAATTGGGAAACAGCTGGGATGTTGATAGCGAGGTGAGAGCATCTGTCCCCATTTATTACAACAGCTGATTGATTTTTCTGAATGAACTATTTACAAAAAATTACACAATGAGAAAAATATTTATATTATTCTGATAAGTTCTTACTCATTTTCCTGACGGGAATGTGTACCAAATCATGTTCTAACAATTGAGCCCACTGCATGAATGCTAATGTATAGTTTTTATCTGGAGAATTAACATCAGCAACTATGGAGGAGCTGATTATCCTGGCTGACGGTAAAGGTTTGTTCGATAGTGATAACCTTGGTTGTTCAATTCCATCTCCATAATCAGGATGCAGAAGCCTTTTGAATCCACTCAATGCACGACCGATAGAAGGTCTATTCACATTATTGCAAGAGCCGTCAAAGTGTCTGTATTTGGACATTTTCCTAGTCTCCCCACATGGAAACTGATTTAACATGGCGCACTTCTCACCAACATCTGTATTTTTGAGACTTATAGAACCTATGTAACCGGCACATTCATCATCAGAAACTCCATACCTAAGGAATATTAATTAATTTAAAATTAGTTACCAAAATTAATATTCAGACAAAACAAATTTACCTTTCACAATAGGAACTGACTAAATTATTAGACGCTTTTGTAATAACAGTAGATTGCTTGTGGATATATTGTGCATCGTGACTGGGATTGCTGGCAATCAACTGACCATGACCTGGAGAGCCCAGTTCTACTAGTATTCCTGAATTAAACAAATTTTCTTCAAGCCTCCATAGCATATCAACGGAGTTCTGAGCAAATGTCAATGACTGATTGATATGTTTTTCCTTTATCGCTGGTAATTTCTTCAAAACCTCTGCACTGGGGAATGGATAATCATATGCCGGAGGTGGATAAATAATATCTAAAAATGAACACACACATTTCATATCACAAGCATTAAATATTTATCATTATAAATCAACATATTTTACCTCTCGGTACTATAAGATTGAAAGGGTACGGCATAACAAGACTACCATAAGTGAGGGCCGCCCATAATGCCAAGCTTAACATCACAATCATCGTGGCTTCCTCCAAGAGACTGAAATATTAATTATTTCTTAAATTGTAACATAAAATGGTAATTGAATAAACAAAAATTGTTTAAATTTAAACAACAATTTTCTTTTATAACTAGTTGTACGTTATTTTGAATAAATTTTATTATAACCTACTTTTTTATGTATTTCACTGAAAAATCGATGATTTTAAATTGAAATTATTATGTGTAGTGTTTAATTACATCGCTGTACATCTATTTAAATGCAAGTATAAGTGGTTTGGAAGAGGAGTTCTCCATTTACTGGTAATGTAATAAATGCGTTCGTATTTATATTGAAGTATTGTATCCATTTCATAAGTAATATAATGACCCTTTAAGAGGCTCGTCTCCGATAGCCTCCGAAGCGATAACCTCGGAATTATTTTGTTTCGAACAAATAAATAAATAAGTGTGAGTGACGGCCGTTTACGCATCGCGGTGAACAGCCATAGAAAGAAGATTCTCGAAGCACTGCTGATAATAATGTTATTGTTATTGTTGTCAAAATAAAACCTGAAAGAAGTGGACGTGGCCAGGGGCGGTCCGTGGTGATGATGATGATGATGGTCATCTGGAGCACCACTGGCCTTAGTCACAGTCACACAGTCACACTAGTTGTTGATATTATCAAGACGCAGATCAGAGATCGTAAACCTCTCATTATTATAATAATTATATTAAATAACCTGTGTTGGCAGTCTGAAGGGGCGGGGCAACAGGGCTTTGGCTTCAGCGCCGACTTTCTGTGGAACACTCGTTCAAACAACATAGCAATAGCAACAGGATCTGGCGCTTACGACAACAGGAACGGGCTGCGGGTCGTTGGCACTGCCCCATAACACTCCTGGTCAGCACCAGTATTACTCTGACCGTGACTGTGACTATAACTTGGGTTATTATCAGTGATAAGGACACTACAGCACTCCTCCACTAATGGTGGCTGACTGACTGACTGCACCTCTGCCACGAACATCAACTACCGATACTTTCAATTACGACCATTCTTTATACGTTTATCCTTATAACGAACTAAAGAAAAGTTATTTACACATGCATATAAACATAAGATATCACACGAGTGGCCAAATGCGTGGTTAGTTCAAGTGGATCAAGTGGCCAAAAACATGAGTTACCTGGCAAACATTATACTGTAAACATCTCTCTTCATATCTTCAGTTATATTTCACAGTAAAATGGGTAAATGCATTGTTACTACATGTCATATGGACTCAAACATACACTCAAATACATCTAGGCTCACTTTTTACCAAAGATTAATTATTATTGAGTATTGTCACAACCACTCTCAGGGTCACTAGAAATGTATTGAGAGAGAGACACACTTATGACTATCGAATAGGATAGAAGAGTGCAACAATACACGGGTTTACACGAAATTGCAATGCGATATCTATGTTTATTTTTATCCAACCACAGAAAAAAATCCAACCAATTGGTCTATTTAAACGGATTTTCAAAAATATTGGTACTGGTACTGTACACTCTTTTTTCAGAAGGAATACTCTTTTTCAGTCCGAAATATAAGCTAGAGTTACAATGTAACGAGTGGGCAAAAGTCTACCATTTTGAATGCGCGCCATTTTGGCTATGTGACGTTTAGATCAGTTTCTCTTTAAGCATTGTGTAGTTTAATGAATTGTAACATAGTACTTCACATAAAATCCCATAGCACCTTACGATTATATGTGACTGATTTACCGCAAATGGCTGCGATTGGTTATATTAACCAATTTGACATGTGTCAAGTTTGACATCTGGTCTATAAAAATATGAGTTCACAATCATATTTTACATACATTTTTTGTCTAATTTGTAAATACACACAAACAAAACGACTCGATTCGATACCACAGATGAGTTTGACTGAAGCAACAGTATTTTTTCATTCAGACTCGTCTGCTAGGTCCGTCATATTGATAGTTATACACCCAGTTGTATGGCCTGCTATTTGAAGGTATATGTAATGAATGTTCCTTGAGGGGAATTGTCATAAATCGAGAACTCGCATTTAGACAGCTGCATTTCTTTGACTGCACTATAATATTGTAAACACTATTTATAGTTGCTGTCATTAAAAAATCACTTATTTAATAAATAATAACGCCTTAATCCTCATGTCTAGTCCCGAGTTCAATATCCCTGCAGTTTATTCGTTTGATAAAGATAAACAACGACGTATGTGGAATATTAAATGCAAAGAAATGTTGATATTATTGAAACTTGTCGATAGCATATTAATTGATATTGCGCGTGCCCTCCATTCATAAACACACATTAAAATTATCGCTTTTGATACATTTCATTGGTACTTTGACTCCATTCTTTCATATTTTCATATTCTTGTTTGTCGAGATTACGGTTTATTGCACAAACGACGCAATTGGATTACACAAATAACACTTTTTTCTTATTATGTATATGCGGCTTTGTGTTGTTTGCTTGCGCAGCTCAGATTGTTTTCCAATAGGGAAAAACCTCGAATTAATTCTATTAGTCATATGTACAAACATATAAAAATATCTATACTCTCTGTTTATTATGTTTGTAGAGCAAATACCAAAAAATTAACTAGGGAACACCGCAAAACTATAATATCATATTAATGCAGTGGCGTAGCAAGTTTAAAAGATAGAGAGTAATTGTGCAATTAACTTTTAGGTATGGACACCTGCAGAAAATTTTCTAGGGGGAGGGTCAAAATTGCAGAATATTTTCTAAGAGGGAAGGAAAAAATTGCAGAATATTTTCTAGGTGGAATGGAAAAAACTGCAGAAAATGTTCTAAGGTGGAAGGACAAAATTGCAGGAAATTTTCTGGATAGGAGGGGGAATAAAACTGCAGAAATTTTCCATGGGGGGAATAATGTACCATTTTTTTGTGTATTTTTATATTTATCAATTCATGGGGTGTGTTTAAGCGACCCCCCCTTGCCCTTTCCTTCAGATGCCCATGCTTTTGGTATAAAAATGGACGGTATTATTTTAATTTGCGGTAAGATTTTGCACTGCGGGTATGAATTATTTATTTTATTGAGATTTCTTAATTCCTTATGTGATTTTTATCAATTTTCTGGATGAAATCATATCGTTTTCTTCTAAAAAATTGAGGTGGGGGCGGAAACCCATGCTACGTCACTGTTTTAATCCCAGTTTATAACATCATACAAAGCTGCCCAATCACCGCCATTCGCAGTATTTCTTCTTTAGATGTATGTACATTCATTCAAGCATCATCTATTAATAGAATAAAACCGCCATCGTAACATTGCGCAAAGGTTATTTCTATTTCTCTTTTCTTTATTTTTAACCGAGACGCGTTGTTTTAATAATGTTGTTTAGACAAAATGCAGTTTAAAATCACGCAGAGATAGCGTGTTGTCCACGAGTGTACTGCGTGATAATATTACGCCTTGTTTTGCTTATAAATGTATTAAAATATTATGTATGTGCATAGATCAAAGAGATAAATTAATGTTCCTTGCACTTTGAAAGAATAGTCACCGACGCGATTGATTCATACGAAAATTTCCACAATAAGGAAAGAATAATAAATTGTAATACAGTTTAGAAATATAGAAAACTTAAGTGGAACACCGATGATAATTTTATCATCAAGTATATTTCCTGATTTCACAATGTATTTTAATTAAACAAAGCTATGATGTGAAATTTTTTTGAACAATACTTAAACTTGAGTATGTACAGTAAGTATGTTGATTTTTTAAAACTAAAATGACGATTGATAGTGACTTCCACAATAAAATAAGTACAGTAATCTGAAATAATATTATTAAAATTAATAAATACTGAACATAAATAAAATATTTTGCTTATAGCAACACTATTAAGACAGCTGTCAGATCGCCACGTACATTTTAACATATGTTTATGTTGGAAATTTATTTGCTTTAACATGAATGTAAGTTAATTTTTAACAATTGGTTGACTTCACTAAATGAAAACTTATTACTACTCTCATATTTTTATTTAGGAGGCAGACATTCCAATCGATATTCACACCGGAAAACTGCAAGACTGGCTTGTTAGTCGTCGACATGTTAAAAAAGATTGGCATAAAAGTGTGTTGCCCATCAGGGAAAAAATAAATAATGCCATACAAGACATGCCAGTCCATGATGGAATTGCTAAACTACTCACCGGCAGTCATATCAACTATTTTCACTGTTTGAAAATTATTGAGATTCTCAAAGAGACCGAAGCGGATACCAAAAATTTATTCGGTCGGTATGGTTCGCAAAGAATGAAAGATTGGCAAGAAATTGTCAAATTGTATGAAAAAGATAATATATGCTTGGCAGAATCATCACAAATATTAACACGCAATATTACCTATGAAGTTCCCAGTTTGAAAAAGCAAATCACTAAATTAGAACAAACTCAATCTGTAAGTTATATCCATAATTATTTTAAATATAATTATTTAATCCTTGATTTGTGAGTTTAGGAGTGTGATAAAAAAATTGGTGATTATAAAAAAAGAGAAACGGCAGTGAAGGCGGAATTTGCATTAGTTTGTAAACAAATTGGTATCACGGGAGATAAAATTAAAAATGAATTAGTGGAAAAACTCAAAGAGCTTCCTGATATTTACACACAGGTGAAACTTTAAAACTAGCCATTACAAAATTATAAAAGCAAATATTAAAAATGTCTACTTTCAGATTGGAAAGAGTGTGTCTAATTTAAAAAAACCCATCGATTTATATACGTTGTTCACAAAAACCATAATCAATGAAAAAGTAGCTAAAAATTGTGTACCGCTTTTGAAATACATTATGCAAAATGGAAATACAACAGTATATGAATGGAAATATGGAGAAGCTCCGTTATCTATTCAACCAGACCAACTCGATTTAGAATTAGAAATCGATGATGATCAAAATGAAAATGACGAAGTATGTATTTTCAGCTTATTGTAACTCAACAATCAATTGATCATTGAAATGATTGTAGATTGATTTCGGTGATTCACCTGCTGAAGGAGGAATAGATTTTGGCGACTTGGATGTTCCAGCTGACTCGCAAAGTGCTGAAGGTGAAATTGATTGGGGATCTGCATTGGAAGTAGAGGGCGAGGTAATTTAAAAATTAACTTTAAGTAGAGATATCATTTCTACCAAAAAAATATTAATAAATTATACCCTTTATTATTTAGTTAACATTAGGAGACGATGTTGTAAAAATATCATTAGAAGAATCGGGGATAATCGTAGAAGATGGTGGAACATCTGGAGGAATCGCCACTGGAAAAGAAGCCCTAACCCTTTTGGATAATCCAACAACCCGCACAAAGTTTATTGATGAAATGATTGAGGTACTAAAAATTAAATATGAACATAATTTGTACAATATTCAATTTGTGATATTTTTCAGTTGGAAGCCTTCCTAAAAATGCGTCACTATGAATTGACCACGGACGATAAAATTAACTCATTTATATCATTCCAAGATTTGCCAATGGAATCTTCAGATTCTATAGCCTCGATGCTTGGAGACGTTCAACTTTGTATTGGCGAAATGATGGAAAAGAGAGTTAATCATTTGCATCACATTAAACACTCTCCAAAATACGTCGACACTCTGTCATCGCAACTCAAACAAAAACTCGTCATTGCAAATAAAATGAATGTTTTGATTGACGCGGCCAAATCGAAAAAGAAAGAAGCTGGCGAACAAATTAAATCTTTACATCCCGTGTTAAATTTGATAATTGAAAAGACTAAAGAACTACAATTACAGGTTTAAATTTATATACATACATGATATTGATTAATTTGACAAAATGACATTTATTTTTTATTACAGATCCAAGATGAAATATCGAAGAAATATAATAACAGACCAGTGAATTTGATGGGGGGAGGAAAAAATTTATAAAATCTATTTATTTATTGTTAATTTTTATAAACATTTCATATTAAAAGTGCTTCAACACAATTTTTTTTTGTATTATTGTACATTCACATATTCAAAATATAAAAAGATTTATACACAAATGTAAGTAAAGGTAAACATTGTTTTATGCTGGTAATGGACAATAATCTTCTCTTCTAAAATTCTGATTAGAATAAGTATCTATTTTGGATTTCCTGTAGCCTCTTTTTTAAAAGTTATATAATGAAGGCACCAATCGGCGTAAAACGATGTTTAACCGTACTGAATTGTAATCATGATGGAAATTATGGCAATATCCCTTAATTAAAT
>JAGTTH010002614.1:0-66987 GCA_022606485.1 Agraylea sexmaculata
TTAAATTGTAAAATCTTTCAGTTGAGGTCACAGTTTTGTTGTTAGTTATGAAGAGTCGTTAGCTCCACTTTCATCAGGCCGGAATACATAAGTGATGTGTTAATGTGTACATCGTGTCATTTATAACTGGGAACTAAAATAAAGCTGTTGTGTAACTGTTGATAATTATAGAACACTAGCACAACTAAGGGCTTGAAACATTTAACAGTGTGGGACTTTATCCACCAGTTTCCCGCTGCTGTCCACATACAAGTGGCTTACTGTTAATTTTCAACCGCAGAACAAATGAATCAACACACTCAATAATTCAATATTTATGAATATCAGGGTAAAAATAAAGTAAATTTCAATAGAATTTTTTAAATATATTTTTGACTACATTGTCGTAGCTCGTAGTAATCCGTAGTAAAGTAGTGACTGAAAAAAATTTGGTGGAGTTATTTCATTTTAACTATACGATTGAATTTGATGTCGTATATTATTAGCCAGTGTTTTGACGTAGTATTATGTTTATATACATATATATATATACATATATATTTTTTTTATTATTATTTCAATTTATTTATTATGCATAAATTTTTACATTGATTGATAGAACAATACATCTTTGGAAATAGACTAAGGTGTGTGAACTAACATGAGAATGTTTTATTTAAATTTGACATGAGTAATAGCATTTAATTATAGAAAGAATGGGAAAAAAATAAATAAAAACCCATCACTATTATGTTTAAAACTAAATAACAAATTAATAGTGTATAACCAAACTTGAATCTAGTGAGTCATTTAATTTTCTAATGATAGCAATTTTAGTCATAATAATGTCATTTATTATCCAAGCAAATGAATTATCATTCAGATGCTCGGCGTACTTAGTATAATATATGCGTATAATTAAAGAGTACTTTTGTTTTATATATATATATATATATATATATATATATATATATATATATATATATATATATATATATATAGCTTTTTGTAGTGTGCGTGTATTAATTATTGAGATGTGGTGAACATGTTTGAGACAAAAGCTCATTCCATCATATTTATGCAGGGCAGGGTCGACATTCGCAAGGATAGTAATTTCTAGTTGAATTATTCAACCGGAGATGGCTGTCCCAGTTGGTAGTAGACCTTATTCTAGGTTATAACATGTATTTGTTAATGTATGAAGTACAAGTAGTTTCAACTAACAGAATGTTCCATGTCCGCAATGCATCTATCTGTCTACACAATACAACGCACACAATAAGCCTTTTGTCCATTACAATCACAATGTTTCATCTCTCTCTGATTAATAATTACACTGTTATCAAACCCAGATAAAGTTTTCATCACATCAATAAGCTTTGTCAATAAATAGTACTACTCATTTATGCTATACATTTGGCAATTGATTTGTACTATCATCATCATCATAAGCACTCCAGTTCAGTGATGAACCAAGGCTTCCCGCACCAGCATCTTCCACTTATTTCTATTGATTTGTACTATATGTATATTAAACAAGGCGAAAGTTACCTCATATAAATGATGTAGGTATTAAATTATTTATTCCCTCAGGGGATAAGGATATAAATACTCAAGTATGATGAGTGGGATTTGAGCCCATGACTCAAATCCCACTTTATTCACAAAAAAAAATATTCAATCGGTTATTATGACACAGAGATCTGAAATAATTTTATTACAATCCCGATTGATTGTCTAGATCCAGGTTTAATCTTGTGTCCTAGATTATAAAATACTGAAGCGATTATTCGGACAGACTCGTCTTGTGTAACTTTATGATTGTTATTTCTTTATGATTACTTTTATAAAATGCTTTTATTAAATACGATTAAAATGTTAAATAAGTAAAATATTTCAAGACTTAATAATATTTAATATTGAAATATACTGTATTTTTTTACAAATTGGGTTAATATAATAAAGTTAGTTAGATTAAACTGCTATATAACTATTTTATCATTCGTAATTGTAAAAATATTATAATAAATTAATAGAAAAAAAGATAGGGATTATGAAGTTTTATTTATTTAAGTTTCAGAGCATCTTCAAATATTAATGACAAGAGGCGTATAAATTTAAACATTATTCTTTATTATTTGTTTCAATTTCAATGGACTTTACTATATGTAATGTATTTTCTCTTCAAATGCACGCTTTTGCCGAAAATAATTAAGAAAATGCACTCATACTACTTCTATAGAAAGCATTTTTTATCGATTCTTCAAAAAGTTTATGAAAAGAAGAGGAAGTATTTTCCAACCGTTACGTAAGCGGGAAAGTTTCAGACCATATTTTTATATGCCACTACATAATTAGGTTAATATACATAAGAATAAAAAATTAATATTTTAAAGGATTTTCGTGCACGCAAACTTTTAAAGCGTATTGTAAATAAATCGAAAAAAAATGTACCAAGTCGACAAATTCCTCCTCTTTAAAGCCCGAACGCACGCAATCAGCCGAGGAAAATCATTTATTGGATTGTAATATAAAATATTTGGATATGAGCCTACATTATTGATATTACTAAAAAGAAAAATAAATCTTGATTAAGTCACAGGCGGATTTGTTCAGAATGATAAAGGGACATTCGACTTGGAAAACTTTTATTGAACTCACAGAAGAGTAACTATTGCTACCAGTAAAAAAAAACTTTTGGCAGTCGACCAAGAAACTAACTACGATAAGAAAATAAATGAGCTGGTATATTCATTTAGTCACGATTTTATAAACCCATCCGTGTAGCCCAAATTTTAATTTATTTGATGGATGTTATGTTATATATGTATGCATATTTTATAACGAGCCCAAACTATATAATTCCTTTTGGCTTTGTTGAGGCTTTGAAAGTGTAATCCTTGGGGGTTATATTGGGGAAAAAACTATAAAGCACGTGCGTATATCCGGTTCTAGTCGAGGTTATTCCCTAGTGAAATAGGGAATAGCTCATTAAACCAGCATTAGCTATGCGATCGTGACTAGCAGTCAGACAATGAACTTTCTTCGGAACAATTTTATCGAATCCCAACATCGCTAAGTAATTGACACGTTAACTTACAGGTAAAGCCGTTATTTACAAAGCACACCACGAATATTTTTTTTCCTGAAGTACAGTGGTACCTCGATATACGAATGGCCTGACATACGAATGTTTTGAGGTACGACGAATATTATTCGAGAATTTCCACCTCGACATACGACGAAAAATTGATATAGGAATTTTTATGCGCGATAATTTTATAGATTATCACTAATTCTTATGGAAGGAATTTTGTGCCAAAATTGTGTATATGTAAAAATCAATAAATATGTATTATGTGCGATAATACTAGTTTATTTATGTTAACCTCAAAGTATCCACCTGCCAATTATCCATTGCCGATTTTATAAAAATGTACATAAACATTTTTTTTATTATTAAAAAACACGTGATATGTTAAGAAAACCATTTTTTTGGCTAGGACTTTTTGAGAGGCTGGAATGGATTAATGGCAGTTTGTATGGAATTGTATGGGTAACATTGCTTTGAGATACGATTGTTTTGACATACGTCGATGATCCCGGAACGAACTAAATTATTTTCGTAAATCGTATGTAAATTTGATGATGGAATATTTGTTATATATTTCATGTGATAACTCTCAATAAAGTTTGGCTAGTAAAATGGAGATTTTGATGGCAGTGATAAGAGCTGGTGCTTCTTTTCATTACTTGGCTGGTTTTTAAGTGCTACTATTGTTTGGAGGCACGTAGAATGATCTTTATCTAACACTTTGCTAACAAGATATTTCAACCTTTGGGCTTCTAATTATTTTTTGTCATATTTTAATAAATAAAATATATTTATTTAAAAAAATAACCATTGTATAATACATGTATGACTAAAGCAGGATTCGAACTCGACAATATTTCTTGCTATATTTTCTCGTGAGATATTCATTAGTCAAATTTTTATTATGGTGGAATTATTTCAATAAAGAACCAATCAATATTGAGTTTATTTTAAACAGCATTAAAATCAATTGAAGGTTTCGATATACCTTAGAAATGAATCTGACCCGATTGTTATCAGACTTAAATTTAACTCAAATGGTTTCTTTTCCTTAAAATTCATACAATTAAAATATATAATTTCTTATATAACTTCTTGTAATTGATTTTGCCAATATACATATATAATAATCAAAGGTAAGTTTGCTGAAGAATTTGTTGGTTGTATTCCATATGCGTGGGGAACTATAAATATATGAAAAATTCTCAGACGCATACTTTTAGGCTGAAGAATTTCGTTTCACCGTCAAATTAAAGAAAAGTTACCCCGTGCATGCCAAAATAGAGCTACAACGCTTGAGTCCTCTTTATCGTTCACAAATAATGAAAAAAAAACTGACGTCTCTTTCATATTCGAAAATATATTAAATAGTCTATTCACATTCCGCAGGCGAGCGGCCAATAAAACCACCCCACGCGTCACGCTGTAAAATTCCACCCCTAAATTGTGAACTTGCATTCGTTTTGACTATTCAAATCGATCAATGAAAAGGCACTCTTAGTATAATACACCAATCGAATTTATTAAACGCAATTCAAATACAATGAATAATAATATCAATTCTAAATGTCTTGTTCAAATGACAATGAATAATAATATCAATTCAAAATGTCTTGTTGAAACGCTTGGATTAAATGTTTTATTCTAGCATTCTATTAGTATACAGGGTGGAATTGAACTAACTGAGAATATTTTAAGGGGTGTTAGGATATCGTATAAAGGAAAAAATAATGTTATTATTTTTTATATTAATTAAAAATATTAATGGTGCTTTTAAATAGAGTAAGGGCCTGGAATCAGCTGTTTATTATAAATTATTTCAGTTGTATGTATATGAAGAAAGTTAATCAATAAATTTATTTTATGTCTAATTTTATCCATTATTTATAGAATTTATACTATTATTTATAGAATGATGGGTAATTAATTTACTAAAAATCAATACCACTATAATTTATATATTTATGTACTTCAAATATAAATATTATTTTTGGATTAAAAGGTAATGTTTTTTAATTGATAGTTTTTCTTTTGATGAATTTATTATTACCGTTATTAAAATACTTCATCTTGAGCACTGATTCATAATATAGGGATTCAAGGCTATTTAAAAAATAAATAAACTTGATTCGTACATATTATTGTTATTGTGATAAAACCCATCGGTTGTTATTTTAATGTCCTTGTTTGTCTGTGGCATTTTTATGGTTGGTACTAAAAAAAACCCTAGGCTAGCTTATGACAAAAATCAAACGACAACATTTTATATTTTGGTCATAAATAAATGGAAATTAAAGAAACAAAACGTATGCCTATATTTTAAGGTCAGTGTGTAGATTTGCAGAATATGGTAATACACCATTATAATGGAGTTAAGGGAAGAACCAAAAAGCCCTATTTTACGGCATCGTAATTTCTGACCCGACGAACATTCGTTGTTTTATCTTAAAAATTTCTTTATACCGGTCGACTTTTACGGTGGCATACTTGGCTTTTATTTCCCTCGATTTATTGGACGATGGTAAAAATATCAACTCAATATATTTCCATTTACCTAATAATCATTTTCAACGCTTTTTTACACCCATTTTATCGCCGTTTGATTGATACGATATGGAATCTAATCGTAAAAATACACCCATTTACGAAAGTTTTCATTTTTTTAAACAAAATTCTCTTCTAATTGTCGGTATTTACCGAAGTTTTATATTGAATACTTTGCGAAATGAGGCAAAGTAAATTTTAATGCTTGGAAATTTATGTGTATAATATCAATAGTTTATGGGAATCAAAATAAAGCTTCTAATCATAAACTAACATTCCATATTATTCCTACAAACCAAGGGTAAATAATATTTATTAAGATTGTAGATAGTCATGATATCATAACAGTGAATTATTTACATACCCTTTTGATAGTCATGCCTATTAAAATATCGGTTTACTTCAATTAAAGTGTCGTATGTAAAAGTGGATTCCCCGTAATTATTTTTCACCCTACCTACTGATTTACATCGCTTTCAATTACACCGATTTGTAATATATTCATAATCACGCGAATTCATTAGAAATTTAATGAATTTCTATACATGCTTTCATTGCCTTTTTGTTTTTTTCCTGGATGGTTGAAAAAATCGGTTCGGATGTTTACCGAAGTTAATTAATTCGAACCGTGTGTTTATTTCGCAGTGTATACTGAGGGATATTTCGGTACTTTGTCGTGGGTTTTATTTGTTCGAGGGCAAAGAAAATATGTAGTTTGGGAAAGCATTTGACGAAGGATTAATTTCGCAAAGGTTCATATCCAAATTGGGTCCATATATTTTTTTTATGAAAATAAAGGTGATATTGTATTTTCGAAATGTTGAGTCACCCAAGGCTGTGGCCATTAGAGAAAGAGGAAAAGTATTTACATAGGAAGCTCCT
This sequence comes from Agraylea sexmaculata, assembly GCA_022606485.1. Classification (NCBI taxonomy): domain Eukaryota; kingdom Metazoa; phylum Arthropoda; class Insecta; order Trichoptera; family Hydroptilidae; genus Agraylea; species Agraylea sexmaculata. The sequence continues at coordinate 6,500 of JAGTTH010002614.1, forward strand.
AGTATGAATCGTCTTGAGCAAGGCATATCTGTTTGCTATACATTAGTGGCAGACCAGACACAAAACATGAAGGGTCAGAATCCATATTGTAATGTTGGTTCAGGCAAATATCATAAATTCCCCATTCACTCTTATACTGTGTACGGTGACCTTCTTGCCTGCTAAATTGTTTCCGTGTCATGAATACGAATTCGAGGCCTTTGACAAATTTCATTCGAGTACTACCCCCGGCTCTTTTTTCCAATCCGCTACCCTTACCGACCTTATAAGATTTATTTGAATTTCCTTCACCGACAAACTCAAATATCAACAGCCTTCGTGAGACCGATGACCAAGAATGCCATTATTGGACGCCCTAGGTTTTATTAAATATTCATAAAGATCGACCAGCATACGACATTTTATTTACTTTCGATATTTCTCATTTTAATCCTATCCGCTGATTTCACATTCCATAACTTATATTTTAATTTAGGCCTGATTATAAAGAATATAATAATGAAAGTAATGTAGTACATAAACATCACCTTGATCCAGGTTTACTCAGATTTTCTTGAAGGTGGTTTAAAAATACTCGTATATTGCGTTATAGATAAGGCGATAAGGTGCGTGGCTTCAAATACTGTGATCATGGTTTCAAATCCTGCTCAAGTATAAAAAAATACTTTTTATACCGACTGGGTGATCGGGAAAAAAAATAATAAAATCCTAATCGGTCGTGATTCTCCAGGTTTACGCTTATTTCCTGGATTGTAACGTAAAAAAAATCTCAAAAATTAAAATAATAAAAAAAATACTAGTGATAATAAATGAGCATTCAATAACAATTATCATTTACTCTGATGTTTGTTACATTAAATATAAGTTTTTTTATTCAAAATTCATGGTTGTTTTCAATTATTTTCGTGGTCTGAATTTATTCAATAACAAGCTTGTGGAAATATTTCATTGTTCGCGATATTCGTCCACCTGAATACAAATCTTATTATATTTTATTATTAATTCGTCATCTTATTGTCTTTTGATTTCGGGTAAAGTTTTTCATGCTCCTTTTGTCGTCTCTTTTCATTTTAATGGATTCTTCTTCAGGCGGTTGACATTAAAAAAAATCATAAAAAATACATTTTCGGCCCTCCAAAAGTACAGTCAAATTATTCAATATAATATATCACTATGAAATGTATCCTTTAAAAGTAATATTTTGAACGATTTAATACTGTAGAATTTAATCACATTGTTAAATATTGTAAAGTTTCTGAAGATACAAGACAAACAAAGCATTATATGAGATATGATTTTACCTTTGTGATTAGCCAAGTAGAGAGTTAATATTTACAAAAGGCATACCTGTATTCTGCTTTAACAAACTGAAAGCTTCCTTTAGTCCCTTTATTTGATTATAGTTTGAATATAATGTGTGAGTTTCTATTGTGATGTGGTTTCGCCGTAAACCGCGCTCGGGTGATATTTAGAAAACAAATACATTATGAAATGTGAGTGGATTTGAATTAATATGAATAAATAAAATATATTTTTACCATGCAGTTATTTAAACGCAGTCCAAACACTATACATAATTCATTTGAAATGAAACGTTTTGGTAGAACCGCCTCTATGGCCGAGTGACTCCCCTTTTCATTTTGTATTCTTTGTTCGCAATAAAAATAGACATACTCACCCTCAAGTCCACCCCCAATATGATTAAATCGTCTATATCGACGTTTCGGAATTTTTGATAATCCATTCGATTTCATTTTAGTGTGTATTCAGTTGACATTTATTATTCTAAACCATCATCGATTTTTATTTAAGTATTCTTGAATTCCTATGAGTGGACGTATTCTTATATATTATATCATTTGCATCAACACAATGAACATGACAATATTCAGATATGACATACATTTAATCACTTCTTTTTTTTATTTCCCAAGCAAATAATTCCAAAACTCGTGGTTGGAATATATATTGTTCACTTTGGAAGTATTATTTAATTTTCAATTAAAAAATATTTTTTATTTTATAAACTCTATTCATATCATTTAGAATATAATTTCATTGGACATGTATACATTTTTCAATAAATTAAATAAAAAATAACAGTTGTGAAGTAACAAAGTGTTTTTATGCCTTTTAATAAATGTGTTCTGTGATTTCAGTCTAAAATTAAAATACAAGGTTTGGCTTTATTGTTTATCAAATCCCCAATAAAAAATACAAAAAAATGATATCCATATTGTAAATCAATAAAAATATGTATTTTGTAATATTAACTTATTTTTTTTTGTTCACAGGTAACTTCACAAATTCATTATAGAGTAAATAATATAACGGTTGTCAAGATATTGCATATAAGGTGAGGTCACATTAATATTGAAATATTTTTGCTTTTGAAGGAGAATTCGATTTTATTTACATATAGCGTTAATGGTTTTTTTTATTTGCGATGTTTGTTTTTATGAATATTTCTTATGAGAGCTTTTGTCACTCGAAACCATACATATAAAACAATTGGGATAATAATTTATATTTGAATGACTTCTGATTGCGTTTAGCAAAAAGTACATGGAAATTTTCTAAAACGGCTTTCGATCAGTCTGACGACTCAATTATATTGTGTTTTATCGATTTTTAAAAGATTATTTCAAGACGTTTGCGGCATACATTTTTTTAAACGCCTAATAGTATATATATTTTTTAATAAATCAACTGCGATGAAATCCAATCAATTGTTTTGAATCCAACATAAGTGGAATGATTTCTTTGTGGTGTAATAATTTATATAGGTAGGTCGTAAATCGAAGCTAGGGTGTAGTGGCTCCTGACCCAAATACATTCAATTCCCATGTTGAATAAAATATAATATCAATACGGTGAAAACTTTTCACCAGGCTTATTATTCCTAATATAGAATACTTGTACTCTCCACCCGCTAAACTTTTTATTTTCATCAGCTCCTGAATCAATTCATATTTAGGAAATGAAAAACTTTACAGTATTGAATCGGAAATTTTCTTCGGACAGACTGTCGGACGTGCTCTAATTAATTTTACGACAATCCTAGAATGTGTCTATTTTTACCGGTAGTAACTTCTCTTCTCTTCTCTTTCACATTTATTACATTTTTCACCCTGAATAGACAAATTGCTTCCGTCTGTAGAAGAGAACCTTTGACTTTTTTTACGAAAGTCTGAAAACTACTATTTCCCCCCGATATTGAAGTTTTTTGACAAGTATGAAACAGTAAGTTGTTCAAAGAAAAAAATATTTAATAAGCTTTTTCGGCGTCCAATGAATCTAAAATATTTACTTACTGAACATCGATTCCACATTAATTAATTAGTCTTGTTAATTTGATTGATGATGTTATAAAAACCTTCTTAAAGATAGTTCATATTATTCATTGTATGTTATAATCATCATAATATATGTATACCGATGATTGTTTTAAATTATTTTTTTTGACAAAATATCCCGATAAATATTGTTTTGTTTATTTTTTTTATATTTGTGTTTAATATACAATAAAATATGTCAATGATATGAATATCAGAAATGGATTACGTCTCTAATAAATAGTTAATTTATGATAGGTAATATTCGTATCATATCAATGTATATATTCGCATTAATATAGTCTTTTTATTGAAAAACTATAAATTATTTATAATGTGTATTTTACCAAATTTAGAATGATGTACTTAACTTTAATTTTATATCTATGAAATGCTCTAGATAAGTTTACGTGCTTTTTATTATGGTTAAATTGCAGTATTATAATAGTAACGATGGTGAAGGAATCCTTTGTGGATTCAGATTCGAAATATGCCACTTTAAGGTTTAGTGTTATTCTAGTTTATTTCTGCATAAAGCGCATGTTTCAGTCTTCTTGTCTCAGAAATACTTTACCATATTCCTCTATAATAATATAAAGCGAAGTCTGTGCCAAAATTCAGCTTTACTGTCAGAAATTCCGCTAAGTCACCATCTATCCTATCATAGCTAAAATATTAATTATTATTTATTTATTAATATTTTGTTTGTATAAAATAATGGTTTCGTTGAGATATTAGTTTTTTAGGTTATATATTAAGGTAGTTTTTAAGCCAGGTGGTTGACGAATGTCACTCTGTATTTATTCATCATTTAGAAATGTGACGCCTCTGCCGCGAAAATATCTCAATGTAAATAAGTCACCGGGGAAGTTTCGCGGAGAGGGGTGGAAGTCCCAAAAGCACCCTCGTACTATTCAGTGCCACCCTCTCTTGTATTTCATAACGCGGTTTTCGCATCTTTCTGCGGAAGCAACTCTCTTCTCGGGATTCTTATTTCTTCTTTCGCTTCTTTCTCCCCAGTTTTCGATTGAGCGATACAGGGCCAAAGTTGGTCACGGTCCATGCGAGCTTCTCGATAGTCTGTCTTTTTCTTCCTTCATATTGAAATATATACGCCGAGAATTTATGTACATTATGTATGTGAGATGTCACCGAAAAAAAGTGAAAGACAAAATTCGAATGTCATCTCCGTTCCATAGAAATATTCTCATATCGGGCGTGAATCTGTGAAAAGTTTATGTTGTATGTAAATGATAATAATATATTTTTTAAACAATTTACTTATGAAAGGACTTATAACTGAGCCTATGAGAAATGTACTCATATGTATCTTATAATTATGTATCAAACTGTAAAGCAGTCTTAAATTGAAAAAAATATGGACCTTCCATCACGACTCATTATAAATCAGCGTACCATCCAAGAGTTAAATGAATTTCGGTAGATATTTTTGAAATGTGAATATATGTATATAATTTATGCTTGCAATCTTTCTTTTATAAAAGTGAACTATGATATTTATGTTGTTTTTTCAAATAAAAAAATAGATTTAATTATTTTCAATAAAAAACCGAGAGTTTGCACTTTCGACTTCAGTGGGTGTAATGAATCAAAATAAGTAAGTTCTTCTTTTTGAATTTTTTCGTTTGCTATGAATAAGTATATGTTTTTTTATTAAATAATAAATGCATTTTTAAATTTAAATCGGATGGGGTATGTACGCTTTTTCTGCATATTATAATATGTTGCATTTATAAAATACAAATAAACATAATGGAATGTTTGATGGGATTTCACGTTCCGTAATTATAAACTATATATAAACCAAAGTCAAAAAATTATATCGTTTAAACCAAATATGTCTCGAGGAAACGAAAGTTCGAAACATCCGAAACTGATATTATTTTTGAAAATAAAATTACCAATAATCCACTCAACTCAAATTTGGTTTTACCCAAAAAAATTGTTATTTAGTTTTTAAGCATTATATTTTGTAACTGTTTTGTTAATATTGCTTTTAACGTTGTTATTATTTATTAATCTTCAAATTTGTAAATGGGTTTTTATTTTTTTCCCATTCTTTCTATAATTAAATACTATTACTCATGTCAAATTTAAATAAAACATTCTCATGTTAGTTATAGGTAAAAAGATGTAAGCACTCTGTACACCTAAGTCTATTTCCAAAGATGTATTGTTCTATCAATCAATGTAAAAAATTATGCAAAATAAAGAAATTGTAATAATAAATTATATCGTTTAAAAACATTTTTAACTGGCTACTTTTGATAATGTGATAAAGGAAAGATAAACTGAATAGTAGATATGTTGTGTTCGTGGGGGGTGAAGTATTGCAATGTCTGAATAGTGTAGTAGAACAAAGCGTGGACTCTTTATGTTGTTCCTTAGTTTTACGAGCAAGCACCCTAATTTATAATATCCATGGACCTCAGCCATTTATTTTCGTTATTTTTGATATCTGCCCCCCACGGCTATTTATGCTGGTGTCTCTTTTTGTAAGAATGGTTGTTTGTATGTTGCACAATAATCTCATCGTTCAAGTGCTGTTTCTAGTCGACAAAAATAAATCGTCTTCGGGAGGAAACACAACAAGTCAATAAATAAAATCATGAGTCATATATCTCAATATATCCCCCCAATAATTTGCTTGGACGTTCAAATTAAGTTATTTAGCATAAAATTATTGCGGTACGTATTTGATAGAGTAATAAAAGTGGTGGTTGCAAATGATTAATCTGAAAATATAGCTGACGCGTGGCCGGTACAATTGAATTAAAGGTCTCTGAAGTTGGGGCGATCGTATTATTATATCATTACAGAGATTCACAAATATTATTTTAAGTATAGTACTACCTCGACATATGAATGTTTTGAGATACGACGAATAATATTCGAGAATTTCTACCTCGACATATGACGAAAAGGTCACTACTAGAATTTCGCGCCAGAATTGTGTATATGTAAAAATCAATAAATATTTATTATGTGCATTATTACTAGTTTATTTATTTTAACCTCAAAATATCCACCTCCCAATTATCCATTGCCGATTTTACAAAATATATATAAATATTTTGTTATTCAAAAACACGTGGTGCGTTAAAAAAAACATTTTTTTTGCCAGGACTTTTTAAGGGGCTGGAACTGCTTAATGGCAGTCTGTATCGGAAAAGTTGCTTTGAGATACGATTGTTTTGACTGACGAATTGAATTCGTATCTCGAAGTACCACTGTATTATTATTGTAAAAGATTTTATTTAATCGCTAATAAATATTTGAAGATACTTTTTGTTAAGCATAATGTTAACATGTTGTAGAGATTGTCACAATTGCAAATATCCTTATGCCCACAGTTGAAATATTTAATGATAGGCTTTAAAGGGAGCCATAGCAGTGAAGGTTTAGAAGGGCTGAATGGTGGATGATCTTCATTTACCATTATAGAGTAGAAGTGGTTCGCTTCGAATGCTCTGCAAATAGGGGTTGAACCTGCTATGGTCTTCTATGAGGCATTTCAATTTTCATGCATAACTTTGGGGAGGCATTCTACACTAGACTATTATAGTCCAAAAGGGAGACTAAACTTCATTGTCAGTTTTATTCATCGTATTGCTGAATTAACTTAAACAAGTCTAGGGATGGGATGTGAAACATTGTCACTGTTCAAACTTGATTATTTATATCATATAATACATGCATTGGAATTATCTTTGAAGTAGTATTCCAAGAAAAAATGAGTTTTATAATAGGTGTATGTATTTTTGTAGAGCGGAATCACAAAAGGGTTGATTTGCATAAGGGTTGAATCGTTTCCTTCGTCAAGCCCGCACCCTACACCTATTTCATGGCACATCGATTTCAAGTCGAGTTATAATTAAAAGTTGCAATTGAAGTCGTTTATCGTGAGTGCTTTAATTAGAAATACAGATAACGCCTACAAAGTAGTCGATTTATCCCTCGATTTAATTAAGTTAATTAACGTTTTTCGAAATTCCCTCCACTTTGCGGATCATTATGCTCGAGGATCACCTGCACAAAGAGGCCTTTACTTTTTTTTCATCATAAAGCCTCCTTCGGCTGTATTTTTTTTCCTTTGAAATCAGATTTTTCCTAGCAGGTTCCACTCATTACGATACAACGGAGCCACTTTAGTCTCCTTCAGGTTCGTTATTCTTACGGACCGAGATTTGAACAGTTCGCATTTAAATACGAAAGACGCTTTTCTTTGTTTGAACTGTCACTATTTAAGATGATTTTGTGAATTTAAGAAAGTATTGGTTTAATTATTAAATATTTAGCATGAGTTATATATTATATTATTACTATATCTTGATGCGCAAACATTACGCATTTGGTCAAAATGAAAACAGTAGAGGAGTTTATCACTGACTTAAGCAATAAACACTATAACAAAATGGTTAACTTCTCCACTAACTCTTTAATACAAAATGTTAACGAAATCAAATATGTTTCAAATAAGCGATACTTACCACTGAAATGTTTGAGAGACATTTCATCAAAATTCTTTAACATATCTTTTATCATAAACACATTTGATGTTATCTCCACAGTCATCAATGATTTTACTATATTCATGTTTCACAATATTTTTGTTTTATTCATATAGTATTAAGTAAATGTTTTTGTAACTCTTATTTTATTTTATTATTATTATTTATTATTCATTATGTATTATATATATATATATATATATATATATATATTAGTAGTTCTATAAGTGGGTTTTTGTATTTTTTCCCATAAATAATGTACTCCGTATTAAAAATAAGTAAAATACTAAGTCTATAAACTTAATATTGTAACATCTAATCATAATGTATCAACACATTGTATGCAAATTATATTTAATATAGAAATTGTATAATAAAATTACGCATTTGGCAGTGACAAATATACACGTAATTTTATGTATGCAATTTTACAGACATTTTTGAGGTTTTAAAACAAAACGGCACTCACTTTATAAATGGTAACTCAAAGAAGAGTTTCGGAGAGCTTTCCTTAATAGAGCCTTTTATGAGGATGCCTTGGAGCCTCTGGAATATCTTACTTATATATTTTTCCAAGCTTTGTTTTTCTTGGAAAATATCACATAATGGTAAAAGGAACTTATTGATTTCAGAAGATGGACAGGATTAGTAGTGGAAATGGACCACATTAAAACTATATTACGATTACTACCGTCTCTTTTGTAACAGTTTGTCGGTTTTATAGCACCCGTATATGCTCACAAATATTACATTCAAACATCAAAGCTTCTTTTTTTCCAATTCCAATTAGATGGGCATTAGCCGACCAGTATTGTCATATCCAGCTGGGATAAGGAACACGGTTTTTTTCGTTTAATATATGATAAAACCACTTTGATAACGTCTGAATGCTGGCTTTTGTCCCCACAAGACCGAGATTAAATGCTTCTTTCGAGTAGAAACAAATTTATTTTCATACCAAAGTACGCATTTAAACTATTAATATCTCTGATATAATGGATTTTAATGGTTGGGGTGTGTGTATTTTAATAGGGTTAAGGGTGTAAGCATGATAAAAGTTAATAGTGGTTCTAATAGCGTGATTACATGTCCCAAAAGAATCCCAGTCGTTAATCTGCGAACACCTTGCCAACAAAGACACTTTTAGATAATGAAGCCTCCAGAGCTCTACATTTGGAGTGTTTTACTTATTTGTGTCAGGGATTTTGCAACTATTCATAAATAATGAGATATTGACTCAAACATAGTGATTTTAGAAAATATTGCATGCTTATTATATTATATGACAAATATGTATCTCTTATTATAATGAACCCAATATTGTTGAAAATAATTAATACGTTGCTAATCTGTAGATTTCTCACACAAATATGTCGTGTGCGTAATTAAATAAAATTCTATGGTAAATCTATTTTATTAATCAGGATAGTTATTTTGCGTATTCTATATAAAAGTGTAATGAGAGTGTGTTAGTCAGTCGTGTGTGTACGAATAGACTAAAGCTTGATAGTATTTGTGTACACGAATACGCACACGCACCGCACGCACACGCCCTCGTTACATTATTATATTGAATGTAACTTTTAGAACCACACAAGTTAAGAAAAACCATATTTAAGTTTAAAATTTACAACAAACAACCCATAATATGATACCAATATTTATGAAATTACTTAAAAAATATATGAACATATTGTCTTCAATTAGATATTTATCTAATTGAATTTATAATTTTAAATAATAGATCGGGAATAATATTAATAAAATCCCGATTTATCGTCTCGATCCAGGTTTACTCTGATTTCCTGGATCGTAAGGTACATACTGAGGCGATTATTAAGTCGGGCAGAGCCGCTCTGTCGGTGACCTGTGTCACTAGTAATATATAAGATCACCGACAGACAATTATTACGTTGTTGTGTATAAAAAACCCTCTCAAAAAGACCCTTTCTAAATTAAAAAGCTCCTCGGAGTGTAAATAAATAAATAAAAAAAAAAAATAATGTTTAAAGAAATATGTTATTTGTATTTTCCACAGTATTACTGTGAAAATTACAAATAACATCTTTCTTTAAGTTATGGAATCCCACCAAGAAGTCAACACTATCAATTATTTGATTAAAGTTGTTTGACTACTTGGATGGATCGTCTCATCGTTTGTTTGGATAGCAAAATTAACTATTCATTTAAAATGTCTTTGAAATAATTTTATTACGTAGTAGTTTCTGGTCGGAGAATTGATTGTTTACAAATTTATCATTGTAGAGTTGCGTAACGGTAGTCGTGGGAAATTTAAGCCACTTCCAGTGATAAATCAGAATATAATATGGGCTCTTGGACCCTCTCCTACCCTCGGGGGAAGTACAGGAAGGGAACTTACCTCCACCGGAACAATCCTCCATACCCCCGGTAAACAAATTTCAATTAATATCCCTCTAACACGGCCTTCGTCCACTTCGATAAATATTGACGATCTAAAATATTAACCCGATACCGAATTGTGACAATCGAACCCACACTTCTGTAAATTGAACTACCCTATCTTATTTAATTACACAAGGGTGAGACCTTTATTTAAGCTACCGAGAATTTAATTCAATTGTACTATTTTTGAAATAACTAATGAATATATTACAATTTCTTTAATATTTATAAGTTTTTACAAAGATTGATAGAACAATACTTCTTTGGAAATAGACTTAGGTGTACAGATTTACATGTACATACTTTAAATCCCTGCAGTATTCTATTTAAAATAAATCTAATAAAATTTGAATATTTTATGAAATCCTTTCATCGATCTTTAGATGGCTTCTTTTTATAAGAAGGATAACTGTCAGTTAACCATTTCAGTAGACTAATAAATATGACGATTTGTTTATTATGTATAAGTTTATAAATACAATAATTGATAGAACAATACATCATTGAAATAGACTAAGAGTATATAAATATTTTTATCTATAACTAACATGAGAATGTTTTATTTCAATTCGACATGAATAATACTATTAAATTATAGACAAAATGGGGAAAAAATAAAAACCCATTTACAAATTTGAAGATTAATAAATAATAACAACGATAAAAGCAATATTAACAAAACAGTTACAAAATATAATGCTTAAAAACTAAATAACAATTTGTTTGGGTAAAACCAAGTTTGAGTTGAGTGGATTATTGGAAATTTTATTTTATTTTTTAAAAATAATATCAGTTTTGGAAGTTCATTGGTAAAATGAATTTACGTTTCCTCGAGGCATATTTGGTTTTATTTACATGTTTTATGATTGGGTTAGTCATTTTTAGTGTAATGTTTTTTACCCAAATCTGCGATATTTGCTTTGATCATTTTAAACTTAATGTCCTCGTGGACTTTTTTAAGATTTGTGAATAACTAATGAATGAAAATTTATGTAGGGTTGTAAAAATTCCAACCACTTCACATCGCAATCATGGAACGCCGATTAAAGAGAACTTAATATTTTTAATAGCATGTTTGCCGAAGTGGTTTGGTGAAAAATAATGGTAAAGCATTCATATGAAATCATAAGCCTCTGTTCTAACACTTACAAAAGCTAAATCTGATATAGTAAACACATTAACCAATGGCGCCTAAGAAGTAAACGACACTCGACTATTACCCACTTCTCATATTACTATTGTAGTTAAGTGGGAAATCGATATTTGTACACATTATTATAAACAAGCTTAATGTATTCATTACTTAATGATAAATTATTGATACATTATTTAATGAAATAAGTTTGTAATTTCCACTATATTTTTATTACACTCCAAGCGCTATCGATTACCATCATGTAGTCATCTTCAGAGACTAAATGATTCTATACAAAGCAACGGTATATAATATATATAATTGTATAGGGTGTGTGTATGTGTGTGTGTATGTACGGGTCTTTCAACCATCAGTGTTACCAGATGGAAGAATAATATTTCATTTAATTATTTTACTACAATTAATACATATCTACAATCTCGAAACGGCTATTTTAATGATAATAATATTAAATTTATTTCAAAATTATATTAGAGATATTTAATAATTATACATATGATATATACAGAGTCGCTATATGTATAAAAATATTCCTTGATGTATCAGGGACTAGTAATATTATATCGGTTTTTTTTTCATAAATATATTTAATAATATTAAATACATATCTAAAATCTCTCATATAGAAAATTTCAATTAAAATTACCCTATATAATATAATATGACAATAAAGGCCGAAGGAAGGAAATTTATCTACATAAATTGAAGCATTCCCGAATTCTGATGATGACACCCGTTTTTTCCAATGTTTGTGTAGCTTCTTTAAATAGTTAATGAAAAATATTTTTAAATTCATTGTACATACTTGGGAAGTAATTCAATATCACTTCGTTGATCAAAGTAGTTATGTAGGTTTAGTCGAATATTATACAAATACTAGAGACACTTTGCATAATTCAAAAGCCGACAATTTGTGTCAGAATTTGTTAATTTGGCGTAGGAGGGCGCGGATTTCGCGTTAATCGTCTTTCGTGGCTTGAATGTGATATAACTAAGCATAGTTACTTATAAGACACAGAACGTGCTTAACATTTATTTGGTGATGTTATGTTTTATTAAAAATATATATATTATTGATATATGTATATACGTGATCACCATGAATCAGGACTGTATTGGGTCAATCGTTTTTCAAGTGTAAGTAGGTAGAATAATTCTCTTTTTCTCGATTCTGTTACTACGTGCCCGGGTCAATGTTTATACTTAGATTTGTATGTTTTAGTGGTGTATAATTGAAAGGTTCTGATACATAAATACTTGTGTGTGTATATCTGATCATTAAACACGTATTTGGGTCAGTTGGTTTTACGCTATAATATTTTCATATATTATTCGAGTACGTGTATTTTCCGTCACTATGTTTGAGAGCTGTTACGAATGTGGAATGATGACGGCAGCCATGGAGAAGACTTGGGGTGGTTTTGATGCGTAGCAGACGATTCAGTAAGGGTGGTTGGCATGTGTGAATACTAATATGCCAGAAGGTTGAAACATGGTGTAAACATGAGCAAACTCATTTGTCTACATAAAGCCATTTGTATTGAGCCACTGATCTTATTATTTCTACCCCACGTCTTAATACTCTTAAAGTCTCCAATTGTTGTATACATTGTAGATATAGTCGAGCTATTTTTCAATGTTTATGTACTTGCTTTATATCTATTAGTTTAATATACAGTATGGACTTAACTGGGAATATTTTAAGGGTGGTAGGGTATCGCAAATATAAGCGAAACCCATATTTTTATTATCACTTAGTAAGTAGAGAGTAGTAGTAGTAGAGTAAGTACTTTACAGAAACATCTGATTCGAAACTGGTCTTAAATCGATTTCAAAAGCACTATAAATCTTTTTATACTTCTTATTTTTGCGATACCGTATCACCCCCAAAAATTCATTTATTTTACTTATAAATACATATACTGCAGTAACACTATAGCATTACGGGGGATCCCAAGTCGTCTTCATGATAGAGCATCACTCATCAATTGGAACATGAATAAAGAGAAAAGAAAAATCAATAAAAAATTACCTACCAAAAAATAAAAGAAGAAGAAAAACATAAAAAGATGGAACTATGTGAAAAGGTTTAATAAGATTAAGATAAAAATATCTTCAGTGAGTTCAAGTTCACCCTGTATATTTGAAAAAAATACCTTATTTGTATATTTTGTGGTACAAATAAATGAAGACGATCTCGATTTTTGGAAAAAAATATACTAAAGATGTAGAAACAGGATTAATATTTTTTTTTACAAATAAATGCCTGTCTTGGGTTGGCCCTTTTTATTATCAAAACCAAATTTTATAATCTTCACAGTGTTTTTTTTATTATTTAATTTCAAAATATGATATGCCGTTCTAAAAGATAAAAAATATATCGATTATTTCTGTTTTACACGAAAAAACTGCCTTTTGGGAACTCAAATATCGTATTAACTTTTTTACATCTACCTTCTTTTTTGTTTGCAGTCTCAAAGGATAAATGCGTAGGATCATTATTGAAATTTAGAAATTCCAATATCTGTCAATATGGCATGTTCAGGATCAATCCCGATTATTATTAGGGCATCGAGTAGTCTGACAGAATCCCTAAGTGGTCTAGAACTGAGGTATAGTAGTAATAATGTGGTAAAGATGATAGTGATCTAGATAGGTCTACACACAAGAAGGTAGTGGTGAATAGACTTTAGATAACCCTACTCACTTTCATATTGTAACACAAAATCGACCGGGACTGACCATTTCTTTATATAAAAAAATCTTATAAATGTGTCTATAATCAAGACTATGTTTATTATTATTAATTTGATTAATTATATTGGATCAAATTTAAAGAATACATATGGTGAATAATAATATTTTTTTATAGAGCAGTAAGGATTACAATGAAAATTGATACTTTTAGATAAAAAATTACGACGCATCAATTTTAATATCTCAGTTATGTAAAGGGACGGGACGTTTGAAAAAAAAATTGAAGTGTAAAATAACGTGAAACGGTGGATCCACGTGGTATGTACACGTGTTCTGGATTCTACCTTATTTGAATGAAAAATGAATAAAAGCGAAGGGGAGTTTCTGAAAACTACGCGTATTAAAAAAAGCGCGACCTTGAATCCACATAATATTTGTGGCCTCGTTTCCTTTGTGCGAAAACATAATAAAGCCGCAGAAAGTTTGTTCGGCGACAATTCGTAACGACAAAAGAGACGCATTACGAAGCCGCATGCGAAAATGATGGCTGTGAGGGTAAAAAAAGTCCCGTCCAAGTTTACCGCTTACCTGTTGTACAGCAGGGACATTAATGTCAAACGGCTTGGCCGAAGTGTTCTTTGTGAAAAGTGTGTAATAGTATAAGTATATGAAAGCCATGGTCAAAGTGGATTTGGTATAGGATTTACTCGGAATATACATACATATATCTGTCTGCTGGCATCCCAAGGTAGCTTAGCTTCACCATGCGCATACTAAGTCACCTCAACTTTTATACGCTCTAATCAAATATTACTACATTCAATATTTTATAATAAATTTATTATTTCATGATTTATTTTATTATGTCAATACTCCACACTAGGTAGGTAACTTAAATCGAGAGAAAATATGAGGATCTCACAATTCAAATTGTAACTATAAAACCTGAACGTGTTTATTTATTTATATTTGTTGAGTAGATGGTAGATTGAGATGATAGATCTGTAAAAATATTACCTCATATTTAGAAGGTATTAATTGCTTATCACGTAAAACAGTTTAAAAACGTTTTTCAAGGTTGTTAATCGGAATTATTGAAAATAGTATGGTTGTCATGTTTTATGGCCAATTGACCTAGTTCGATCTATTCATTAACAAAAAATTAATTTGCAAAAAATTAATTAACAAAAATTAGTTAATATGACTTGCATTCTGGCATAATACCCTCGATATAATATCTATATTTACACAGCATTTGCTTGATGTTTTAATAAATTTGTGAAAAATCGTGTTAAATAATAAATAAATTTCTTAATTAGAAGTATGGGTATGTTGTTTAATGTGATGCTTTGTCGGTGAAGGAATTGTATTGGTTCCCACACGAGTGTTACACTTCACCCTCATCATGGTATTATCGAGAGGGTAGGTCACATTTGCATGCAGAGGGGTGGGTTCACATCCTCTCGAAGGTTATATGCGAACACCCTCACGTGTCACGCATATGTTTAGTACGTAAAAAACTCTCATGCACCATACGCCAAACATTTATGACCCTTTTGTGTATCTTTGAGATGTGTGCCAATATTGACCATTTCATATTTTCAATTAACTAATCATATTTTTTTTATATTTTCAGGTAACCTCCATTGAATCATAATAATTAATAATATTGGGGTGAGTGTATTTTAAATTCAGTAATCGCATCTAATTTTATATTTTTTATTGTAACGATTTGTTAATGTGAATGTGTATTATAAGTGGAAATACAACATATTTTCCTGGCTAGATAATGTATTACATTCTATCCAACAATATACAAATTACTTTTAGTTTTTATTATACAATTTCTTTATTAAATATAATTTGCGTATAATGTTTTGATACATTATGATTAGATGTTAAAATATTAAGTTTTACTTATTTTAATACGGAGTATAATCAATTGATATTTAAAATAATTAATAAGTCATAACATAATTTATGGGGTAAAATACAAAAACCCACTTGTATTTACTTTTAGTGATTTTGTATAACGCTTGGCATATTTATTATAAACACAAATGATTTTTGTAGCAATTCGCTTATCTGTTATCCCTTGGGTGATTGCATTTTTATTTAAAAAAAAGTATATTTTGGCTATTGTCTTTCTCTACTTTTTTAAAATATATTTTTGATTTAAATTGGTTGTATACGTATCCGTGTGATAATTATCAATTTCGTTATTTTCGTACTATTCAAATGGTATAACTATAAAATCTGAACGTGTTTATTTATTTATATTTGTTGAGTAGATGGTAGATTGAGATGATAGATTTGGAAAAATAGTTTCTCATATTTAGAAGGTATTAATTGCTCGTCATGTAAAACAGTTTTAAAACGTTTTTCAAGGTTGTTAATCGGAATTATTGAAAATTGTATGGCAGTCCTGTTTTATGGCCAATTGACCTAGTTCGATCCATTCATTAACAAAAAATTAATTTCACAGTTAATCGCCATTTATTTAATACGAAATACATCGATAAGATGTAAAAAAGTATAATAGGTAGGTGAAGTCTATTCTAACGAAAATAAAATAAAAACCAAATAATACTTTATAAAAAAATTCAATGATCTACATGTGTGTGCTTCGTTAATTCTCTAGTAATATTTATGATCTCCATAATGAGATATTCCAGGGGTAGGATCTCCGAAAATAGTGTATCGAAAGTGCTTCGATTTCAAATTAATAATATAGCTGATCCAACAGTGTATAATGATTAATATGCTTGTATTGTATTGTCGAATTGAATTAATTTCAGGAATCGATGGCAATTTTCACGTTCATCGCCGTTTCAATTATCCACGTGCCTTGTCATTTGCGATTAACACAACGCATTTCATATTGAATACAATACCAATAATTTCACTGTAATGCTTTACTCTTAAAACTTAAATAAAATACTATGATCTGAAAATCCTAGTCAATAATTAATTAATTGTGATTTTGACTTTGTGATGTCAAATTATACATAAATAGTGTAATCACCTGAAAAACTATTTATTAAATCATATTACCAGCATTTATATATTATTATTAATACTCAAACCCTAATATTAAGATTTCCTAAATGAGAAAATAATTTCACCCTTCTTTGATTTTTTTTTATAAAATTATCGCTTCTTTATTTTTTGTTTCTAGAGCAAATTATAAACAGATTTCAGTTTGCTTCTACGCGTATCTGAAGTTTAGTATTTCCTCTACACATTTAAGGAGCAAATAATAGATATGAAACATTTTATATTCAAATTTAGGAAACCTAATATTTTATTTTAATAATTAATTTATTTACAACTCCACTTTTATACAAAAAAAAAAGGTAGATGAAACATGGTGTTATCCAGGATGTAGTCCAGAAAAATACTATTATCAATTTTATTGAATACTAAAGACGTTACGAAGTATGAATTTAAAATTGAAAATTATTAAGCAAAATTACATCTAATATTATAACGTATACTCTAATTTTTATAGGTCAGCAGTATTCATGTTTCAAACTATCCGTATTCACGAGCTGCTAATTTGATATTTAATACATATAAAATATATTAGAATATCTTGTATGGTCATCAACGGATGAGCAAATCTGATTGAATATTCCACTGGGCTATGAATGATTTAGGTCACTTGAATTAATTATAATTAAATTATATTGGCAGTTGGAGAAAAGTGATTTGGAGCGAATAAAATGCATTCACATTTTGCATTTTACAGTGGAAATCAACCAATTTTAATGATCAACGTCAAATGGCAAACAACTTGAATTCCTCTCTAATCAATACAACTCGTAATTATTGAATATTCTCGTGAAAGCTACTGAATACAAGTACATTAATTAATTACAATTTTACACTGGCTACTAATTGGTACATAAAGCCACTCAAATATACATGATTGACCAATGAAATTGCTACGTTTTTTTGAAATTTTTATTTTATATGTATGATAAATTTATGTCAAAAATATTTACACCAAAATATTATCATTAAATGTTTTATATACTGATTAAAATGGTCAACATTTTTTTTTCTTCTTTTCATAAGAGCATAGTATATAAAAACTGTTAATTTTTATATACGTTTTTTTATCAATAATCCATAAAATTATTCATTTTATTAATTATCATATTCATTCAAAATCTTTTTTTTTGCTTTTTGAAGCTTGTAAATTTTAAATATTTAGTTGTTTATGAGGCAGATTTATAACTAGTAAAAAATATCATTTGTATTTTATTTCTATAGTTATTAATTCAAGAATATTTTTTTGGTTTGTACCTTTGAAAATACATTATTTTACTTGGTTCGATTTTATAACATATGCAAAAGCGTTCGACCGCTTGAAACTGTCATCAAACATCCTTTTATAGTTTGCAAACACGTTTTCCATATTGAATTTTTATATTAAGTTGGCCCCAGTCAAATTGAAAAAAGCATAATATTTTTATATTCATTTAGTTTCCTTTGTATGTGTAATAATATGTACTAACTCACACTATTTGCTCATGTATAAAATCTATCTTAACCGTGATGAAAGGCAAAGATTCACCGAAGCGCAAGTAATGAAGTTCAAAGTACAAAAGATATCGTGTTCGTCGCCTTTGGCTAGGTTATATGTCACTAAAATCCGATCAAAGCCATTTAACTTAATCGTGAATCATCCATTAAACTTCACAAGACTAATTTTAGTTACTAACATTTCATTCGTTGTAATACCGAACTATTTCGTAAAATTTTGTATTGAAAATAAAAAATTTCCACAGTCTGTATCTTACACAGGGTGGGATTTTAATCAATGAGATTATTTCAAGGGAAGATAAGGTGTCACTAAAATAAAAACCAAGTGATACACTCTAGGGACTAAGCTAATTAATTTATGATTTATAAAAAATGTAAAAATTAACGTAAAATATTTTTGAGATTTATTTATTTTAAGCCCCAAGGAGCTTTTGTGAGAGGGTTTTTTAAACAAAACAACGTGTTAATTGTTTGTCGGTGATCTTAACTATTACTAGTCACACAGGTCACCGACTTATAATAATAATAATAATCAGTATTTACCTTAAAATACAGGAAATCAGAGTAAACCTGGATCAAGGCGATCGATAGGGATTTTATTTATATTATTCCCGATCTCCCAATCGTAATAATTAAAAAAAAAAAGATTTTAGCGGGATTTGAACCCATGACCACAGTATTTGTAGCCCCGCGTCTTATCCCCTGAGCTATTACGCTTGTTTGAGAGAAGACGTATGTTTTCTTAAAATATTCTTATTTATTAATAATAAGTTTTCCCGACAAATCGTCAAAATGTAAATCTATCCTAATAATTATTTTATATATAAAGGATTCACAGTACAATATTCAACGGAAGCATTAATTTTATGCAGGCTTTTCGCATAATAAACATACATGTATATACAAAATTAATTACCCTTGTCTAAATATAATAACAAAACACTCATTTGGGTAATATAATTATTGAAATTCGTCGGTTCGGTTGAAACTCCTTATGATATTAGAATGAGTTTGTGGAAGGATAACTGTAGAATAAGTTAAGCCACGTAGAGAAGCCAGGGTGATCCAATTTCCAAGGCGTTCAGGCTTCACAGTGGAAACACCTGAAAGCCGTCGGTCACTTTGGTAAATTATCCCATCGTTGACTAACTAACTAATTCTAACTACTATTCTGTAGCCTTATAACATACATATAATATTTTGATATCCTATCATGCGGCCGCTTTGCAATTAGCAATATAATTAACCTGTCCTCCCTCACGACCCGTTCTCTGGAGATCATCAACGGGCTAATTAACTATATTTACTTTAAATATTTAATTTATATTCACAACATTTTAAATCAGATTATTTTATTGCTTTTCGAAGCGCTTTTTACCATATTGATATTTGAGTTTTTTATTATTATTTTAATTACTTAACGGTTACTTAAAACTTGAATTGCTTAGATATTATTTAAAGAGTATTTAAAAAAAATACTATCTTACGAAGCAATGTATATCGTAATTTATACAATAAGTTTTATTAAAAGTTGTGAAGAACAAATATATTAATTTATCTTATATATTACAATTTCTTTATTAAACATAAGTTTTTACAATGATTGATAAAACAATACATCTTTGGAAATAGACTAAGGTGTACAGAGTATATAAATCTTTTTACCTTTAACTAACATGAGAATGTTTTATTTAAATTTGACATACATGTCAAATTTAAATAGTATTAAATTATAGAAAGAATGGGAAAAAAAAATAAAAACCCATTTACAAATTTGAAGATTAATAACTACAATAAAAACAAAACAATTACAAAATATACTGCTTAAAAACTAAATAACAGTTTGTTTGGGTAAAACCATACATATTATGTTGATGATCTGTTTAACTATTACAATTACACAGGATGATTTAGATTAACTTAATAATTGTCATATAACAATAACTAACCTAATGAGACTATAAAAGTGGAAATAATTTTAAATATTATAGAAGGGGTGCATGATATATTATTCACTCGGAATATAGGAAAATAATTCTTGGTGTTTGGTGGGACAAGTTTTAAAATTGAAAATGCCGCACTCGAACAGAGTATTTTTATTTTTAATAAAATGTATGAGAATGATGCTAATTGAATTGAATTGAAGCCAGTATATAAGAATATCATAGTTAAAAAATATTAATATTATTGCCAATACCTCATTTTCCTCTTACCAATTATGTCGTTATCATATAGGTTTAATTTGCGTATAAATATTTATTACATTTATTTGATGTACGTGTAAAGACGACTTAGTTTAACTCGACCGTATTGTTAATATTTTGCTTATGCATGACTTGGTGAAATCAGACGCGGATTCCATATAAAATATGTGAAAGCAACAATGAAATGTCAATCTCCACTTTTATAATTTTGAAATATGTAATGTATGCATGATGAAAGGAGTGTCGTCCTTTAATATAATAAATATGAATCTCTTTGGCAGTAGAGTATCACATCAAAGTAAACAGCAACGGCAGGCGTATAAGGGAGTACCAGGCTGGAGTCTCTGTTTGAACATTGATAAAATGGTTACCAACTATGGTGTTGCCTTATGAATACATACATTTATACTGCATAATATTCCCCATATAGTATTAACCATACTCTGACACTCCAACGCCTGCAAAATGACGAGAACACCCTCAAACAGAGTTAGTTACCACCTGAAACCTGAGTGGACTCTCCGCCGCTCCATAAACTCTCTACTCTTGCAAACTATTCATTCAGCCGAGAATGATATAGCGGATTTTATAAGTGTCCAAAACTAACAAAGCGACTGCCATTTATTTTCAGAGGTTTAAACCTACCGAATGTCTCTTACTCTCTACTGCGCCTTAGGTGAGATTTCCAGCTTAGGTTACATTTTAGCGATGAGTATTTATGAAACACAAGATGGGAAACGATCTCAGAAACTTCTTTTTTTAAATATTCGCTTTATTGAGGCCTCAATCGTCAGAATATAGGTTGTGGTTAGGTTAGGTATCTGATAATTTTCCAATAACCTATAGATATTAATAAAAAATCCCTATTAATAAATTGATTCTATAAATGAGATAATACAAATCGTTGGAAGTATACCAAACGTATTTTTTTCCATAAAAATTGAAGGGATAATTAAAAAAGTATATCTATATAATGCAATTTCTTTATTAAGTTGAATTTTACATAGTTTGTGAATACAAAACGATAATCTTATTAATTAGGCTCAGGTGTAGAGAATATATACATATTTTTACCTATAACCAACATGAAACTTTTAATATTATTTTAATTTAATATAATAGGTTATATTAAACAATAAAAATATACACTTTCTTTATTAAATATTATTTACAAATAATGTTTTGATACCTTATGATAAAATGTTACGATATTAAGTTTGTAGTCTAAGTATTTTACTTATTTTTAATACGGAGTACAATCAAATCGAAATAAAAATAATTAATAAGTCATAATATAACACCCACATAAAAAATAATAATAAAATAAAATTTAGAAATATAAAGAAATACATGAAGCTACATGAATTAAACAAAAATATTGTGTAACACAAATATAGTAAAATCATTAAGGACTGTGGAAAGATATACATATGTATATTATGTGCCTATTTATTGTGAGTTTTTTTAACATTTTATTATTAATATAAAATATTGATTCAAATTTTTAAATTACATGAGTTACTCAAAATTAATACTGTAAATATGTATATTTTTGAATAGTTTAGTTATAGTATGTGGTTGCATGTGGTTGAAGGGGTTGCAGAATAACATTGCACACAAATATGCAAAATGGCTCACCGTGCGTGGGACATATATATTTAAATTTTTATTGCATTTCTAGACATGTGTTTTGAATAGTTCCATAAAACACTCTCAGTACTATTGTATTGTGCCAAATTCAATTCGAAATGTTTGCTCATTTTTACCATTGACAATTTTTCTAAAAGCCATGTGCTTGTTGAATTCACCCAAAACGTGTTTGATCATTATTCATAAACGGAACAATAGAGTTGACGAAAGCAATGGTAGATGGGATAAGATACACAAGATTTGTTAATCACCCCAAAACAGTTTGCCGGTACAGTTTGACTAATGTAAGTTGGCACTTTATAAATGCATACAGCAATCGATAATATCAAAAAGCGTATTGTGCTTAAGTTTATTAAATATGATTTATATACGCCCCAGGTTTTTTTTGAGAAGATATTTACATTTTTTAAAACACAACAACGCGTTAATTCATTTTCTGTCAGTGGTCTTAAGTATTTCTAGTTAAGGTTGGGATTTTTAGGCGTGCCTCGCCGTAAAGTTACACCATAAAGACGGTAATAGAGATGCTTTGCTGTACTTTTGATATATTTTTTGTTAATTAGTACCTCGTCCGAGGCTCATGCGAGGCATTAACCACCAAAAAAAGATAATAAGTGTAGCTAAGTTACTACTATCGTATTTACGGTGTACGTTTACGGCGACGTCTGCCTAGGAATCCGTTACTTTACATAGATCAATGACAGAACGGCTAATAATCGCCTCAGGATTTCCCTCACAATCCAGAAAATCATAGTAAACCTGGATCAAGATAATATATTGGGATTTTATAAATATTATTATCAGTCGTAATAAGCGATCACATATTTTTTTTACTTGACCATGACGCATTTGAATAAAGCTTTGAGACGATTAAAAAAATAATTAGAATTTATAACCAATTAAAATTATTTTCCATACAATTTATTACATACACAAACATTATATTATAAATGTCTTATACTCCTGTAATTGTATCTTAATCTTTGAAGATGACTTACTAAACTGGTGGAAAGGACTCGGCCAAATATAAATTTTCTCATATAATAAGATTTTTTTTTATTTATTATAAATATTTTATAAGAGGCTTTATTTCCAGTCGTCAGTATGTGTATGTAGGTATACTTTATGGTGCATATTCACTGAAAGGATCTCTCAAGACAGTGAATGTTCTTCCTCGAGGCACTGTAATCATGAACAACAATACCACAATCATGGTGCAGATTCATTCGTCATCGCACCACTAGCTTTTTGATTTATTAAACTACATTCGATATTGTTAAAACCACAAAATTAATTATATTCGTGGTACATTTAGTATCAAAAGCCGCGCCGAACCCTGACACTTTTGACACCGTTGATTTTATCATTTGAAATCTCTTTGTTTACATTTACTACTTGACCACAACAATGTTGTATCTGTTGGTGCTGAAAAATAATTAAAATCTCTGCAATATTCTATTTAAAATAAATCTTATAAAATTTGTATATTTTATTAAATCCTTTGATCGATCTTTCAATGGCTTCTTTTTATAAAAGGATAACTGTCAGCTTACCTTTTCAGTAGACTAATATCTATTACAATTTCTTTATTATGTATAAGTTTTTACAGTGATTGATAGAACAATACATCCTTGAAATAGACTTGGGTGTATAAAGTATATAAATCTTTTTACCTAACATGAGAATGTTTTATTTAAATTTGACATGAATAGTATGAAATTTTAGAAAGAATGGGCTAAAAATAAAAACTCATTTACAAATATGAAGATTAATATATAATATCAACAATAAAAGCTATATTAACAAAATAATAACAATAAGTAGACTAAGGAATATTGTTGATAGTGTTGACTTATTGGTAGGATTCTATAATTTAAATAAATATGTTATTTGTAATTTACACAGTAATTTTAATATATAGTCTGAGTACTTCGACTTTTAACTGGTTGTCATCTCAAGAGATGAGCAGTCGAAAGTACTCAAACTATATATTAAAATTTCTGTAGAAATTACAAATAAAATATTTCTTTAAATTATTGAATCCTACTTATAAGTCAACAATATCAACAATTTAATATTCCTTAGTCTTCTGATTATAATTGTTTTGTTAATAAAGCTTCTATTGTTGTTCTTATAAATTAATCTTCTTATTTGTAAATGGGTTTTTATTTTTATTTATTTATATTATTAAAGAATATTGTTTTAAATAAAGTTAATTCATCAGTGAATTATTCGTGTTATGGAAAATTGTACCGTGTCAAAGTTTATAACTAAAGGAATATTGTTTTAAATAAAGTAAATTCATCAGAGCATTATTCGTGTTATGGAAAAATGTACCGTGTCAAAGTTTAAAACTAATCGTTAACGTGTTCTCCCTTTATTTGTTAAAGCCCTTTGTTACTTTGAGCCCTATTTTCCTCCCTTTTTCTATTCAAAATTCGATTTGGAGTGTAAATATTCACATACAGAGAGAAGGACACATACAAAACACATCAACGACGACAAACGGTCTGGCGCAGTACTTTGTTTGCTTACCGTATTGAAGTTTCCTGCGCCGCGTCGCTCTCCGTCCATACAATTTCCATGCTATGAAATTTCATAAGTATACACATTTTTACATACAATTATGTGATAAATATTTAAGAAACCTTATGGAAACACATTATTTTTTTTAGCAAAGAAAAACGACCATTTTATAATATGTACCCATACTCTAATTTTTCATAATGTATTGAGCACGTGGTATTGAAATAATCATTCACAAGATTCGTGATCATCTGTGGTATTTTTTACGTAAAACGAGAATTTTCAGCCGTCTATTATTTTTATAGTCGTTCGTAAAGCTTCCTTAAATGAATAAAAGATGAATCGCTCGCAAATATACAGCGATGTTAACTGTATTTACTCGCGTGTGTCTGATTCATAGTCCTTAAAAAAAGGAAATAATATTCTATACAATATTAACGACATCTCTTTGTAATATCTTCTTTTATCGTGATGCCGGAAATTTACGAAATTTGCGTAAACGTAATTACCATCAAGAGTTAATTAAGTTGTGAGTCTCCCCAAGGATGTGAGTCCAGTTAACTTTTATGAATTCGACCGAGTATCTCTTTATAGCTTGTTGAACCCACTTTCTGTTTCATACGAGAGGTTTTTTGCTTTTAATAATAACGTAAATGAGGAAATGGTAAATAATAATAATGCTTTGATAATGCCGCTTCATAGAAAAAATAAATGCCTCTTGAATTACTCTATTTTCCATCTAAATAACCGACTTCTTATATATATATATATATATATATATATATATATATATATATATATATATATATATATATATATATATATATATATATATATATTTATTTTCCAGCACACACCTGACAATTTCACTCACATCAATCTAACGGCGTGGAAAATTGCACCACTATGAGAGTTTTGTATGGTGTGAAGGAAAATTCAACGGGATTGAGAGGCTTTTTTTGTTGGTGTATAAAATTAAGATAAGTCGTATCGTTAAATCAAACCTCAAATGGAGCGTTTAGACGCCGTTATATTTACATAACTTCTGTCTCATTGCACCCCACCAATATAACGAATAAGCACCCTATTGAAAATACCCCTGTAAATGCCGCTTTTAAGGAAAAAATGGAATTGTTTTCACCTTCTCGACCCTCTAAAGTCAGGGTGCTAAAACTACCATTTATATACATATTTTAAATAATCATTTTATACATATTTATTTTTTATTATACAATTTCTTTATTAAATATAATTTACACAAAATGTTTTGATACATTATGATTAGATGTCATAACATTAAGTTTATAGATTTTAATACTGAGTACAATCAATTGGTAATAGAATAAAATATCAGCCATAACATATTTTTATGGGAAAAACTACAAAAACCCACTTGTTGGTTGGTTGATCACATATTGTTGATTATTGCAGTTCACTAAACATTGTGACACTTGTATGCAGATATGAGAAACTAACTCATACTACACTAAGAGTATATATGTAATGTTAATAGCTCAAAGATTAATGCAAGGTTTTTAGAATCCAAGGATGTAAGATAGTTAAAATATTTTCTTACTAATAGTATAAGATACCGTGTGTGATTTCGCAAATTGATTGTGAGATGGTTCGGTTGAATGGCGTCGTTATGCAACAGCTCTGCCTTAACAGAAGGTAACGGCGTCGTTGGCTTATAGGCCGACAGGTGCTCATAATGATACTGACAACTACACACACCTTACATATTTTCTATATTATCACAGGGCTGTAAAAAATTTACACTCTCAACATAAAAAAAACAACTCAAAATGCAATAAATAAGAGATACATTGATAGCTCCCAATAATTTAATTTCAATTTGAGTGTGATAGACTTCGCTTATCCGTTTGTATTTAAATTTTTATTTATAAAAAAACTTCTAAAGCTACGATTTCCTAGACTTGCGGTACCGTAAACGTACATTGCAAACATGCTTGTTACATTGTTGGTCGTATTTTTTTTATTAAATAGATCACTTGAGCCTCAGGTGAGGCTTTTACATTTAATAAAATTTAAATAATAGGGTTTTTTGTTCAATCTTTAAACCAATCAAATGTTGTTCTATATGAAATTTTTATTTTTATTTATTTAAAAAAAATGTTTTTAAGGCAGTTAGTGAATAAACCCTAGGTTTCCATTTAACACATGCTGGAGCAAAGCAGTATCCTTCTTCCCCGAGTAAACTGTTCTTAGCCAGTTATTAAGGAGAAGTAATGTGGAGATTTCCATGTTCAACCAGACTTAACACATATATGTTTCCTCCCGGAATATTCACATATTAAAATATCAAATGATCACTGATGGAAGAAGATGATATACTTAATCATAGTTTTGATTGTGCATAGGTTGAGAAAATAAATGATGTTTAAGGCCTGCAAGTATGAGAATCCAAGCTACATTATTATAACATGGTGGAAGCACAATCTGTGGTAGTTTATTATGAATTTATTACATGCTAAAGTAATGTTGTTGGGGAAAACAGGTTAACGTGACCAAATATAGAATGCAACTCACAAAACATTCCACGGAAGAATGGGGGTCTTTCTACCCCTATTATTATTTTATGTTTGTTTAGGATCCTGGGCCTTACACTTTTACAATATGCATTTAATGTAAATCTTTAATAATTATGTTTATTCTACCCGATGTAAATATTTCCACTTAAGTCCGAAAATCCGTTTATTGGTTGAAGGTCTTATCAAGTAGGAAGCAGTGTGGTGTCGATACTATAATCACATTTTTCAAATAAAAAAATGCTAAACTAACAATACACACGTGTATGTTGGGGTGGTGGTTTACCACCCCTTTAGCCTAACAAACTGGTAAATATCGTGATACTTCAGTATAACGATTGTTACAATGCGACATTCAATAATATCGACATGCTCACAACCAAAGAGTATTATGTGTGATTTGCCCGTTTAAAATTTACAAAAATGACTATAATTAATATTTTTTATTGTTTTTTTTCAGGTGAGAGTTTTTACTACAAATTTATGGAATATTATAATGGGTTTATTTTATAAATTTTATTTCAAAGACACAATATAATTATTTATTTAGGCCGAGGAGGAGGAGATTTTTTAAAGGGTTTTTAAGACACAGAAATTTGTTAATTGTCTTTCAGTAGAATACGAAAACAATCGTAAATATAAGTTTACCTTTCACACAATATTAATTCAATTATACTAAATATATATTATGAAGCATGTAGAACTATCAAGCAATATGCATTTCGCTTTGCAGCTTAAGATCTTCAGAACTTGGAAGAAAGCTTCATAACTTATTTCAAATACGCTGAAATTCTCATTACTAGTTTCAGCATTAGAGTGCACAATAATCCTTAATCACAATCCTTGGACACGTATAAAATTACTGTTCTTTTATTTTTACATTACTAAGATATATTTACTTATTTACGCCCCGAGAAGCTTTTCTGAGAGAGGGCATTTTGAGAAGGTTTTTTTAAACACAACGACGTGTTAATTTTCTGTCGGTAATTTTAACTATTATTAGTTACACAGGTCACCGATTAAATAATCGCCTCTGTATATACCTTACAATCCAGGAAATCAAAGTAAACCTGGACCCTTTCTCCCAATCGTACTATCAAATACTGAATCTATCTGTACAAATCTAATACTGATCAAATCATTTTAGATATATTTGATTTAAAAGGATTCCAACCAATGTATTTGTATCCATTAATTCCCTGAGCTATTACGTTGGTATTTTTTTATATTTACTATTATTATAATGTGTATGTGAGATTAATTACTCATTATTATTATTATTATTTCATTATGAAAGTCGTTAACAAATGACTTAAGAGGGTCACGATACAAAAATAAATAGGAAATGAGAAAAGAAAAAGAGCCTTCTTAGCGTCCAAGTACAAGGTAATTCGGTCATTAGAACGTTTCTTGGTAATTTTCACGTTGTCCTTAATCCAGTCACGATAGTGGAAACTTCGAGACGAAATTCGGTCGTTAGTGGTCACAAAAGTACTTTCAAAGCTTCTCGTTTTTGCATGTGATTCCGTGACCTTCCAATTCTCCGGAAAAAAATGAGGAAGTTTCGGAGTCGGATAAAATCCCAAGCAGGCAATAAAAGGCATTGTGTTTTCAAATGGGCGAATTTCACAAGCTATAATAATTTTTTGATAGAAATAATGTTCAAATGTATTTTTAATGATGTGAGATTCCACACGGCCTCGGCAAAAAATGCTATATAGGTATCTCGAATCATAATTGTTAGACTTGTGGATTCCATTGTATGAGATAATTACAGCGATAATATTGCTGAAAATCGAGGACTTCGACCTTTTTTCTTTTATTCTCCTAAGAGTCCTTCGTGGAATTCCGTCAAGCATCCAATCACCATCGAGTGGTGTAAAAACCTGTTCGGCACAACTTTTGTATTGCCAAATCAAAGGAATTACCGGCCTCTGGAAAATATCCTTCATTGTGTCGAGATCTGTTATAATTTACAACTGAATGTTCTTTATGTAATACAGGTTTTTCCACTTCAAATCCAACCTATTTTATGTGAAATTCAACGTTTTTCAAATCAAATTAAAACTTTTACATTGAAATTTAAACCTTTTTTTAAATCGATTCCAACCAAGACGAATTTTCAGCAAACAAACATATTAAATCTAATGTTTTAGATGATAAAAGAATATATATATAGTATAATTTTGAAGATTTCAAAGTATTTTAAAACAATAATTATTTGTTATTTTAATAATGACATTAATTTGACAACAGCAGTTTTATTGAGAGAATATTTATAATATATTATTTTATTCCAGTAGTTTTTTTGGTCGAATTATAATAGTTTGAAATTTTTGATGCTTGAATTAGTATCTATGAGATCTATATTCAAATTAATTCTCACACTTATGAATAAAAATGACGAATGCTGATAATTCGATTTGTAAAAAATAATAATTGATACAAGAAAGTTTGATTTGAAATTGAATAGGGTGAATTGAAAGTGAAAAACCTATGAAAATTTTAACTTTATCGCGCAATTATCTACATTAATTTCTTGATAATATAAATATAAAAAAGTATTAAAAAAACAACTTAAATAATTATATATTGTATAGACATGTGTAGATACTCACTAGTTTAAGAATCAGTATATTTTTATATGATTTAAAATGATTTTTTTATAAGATAGCCAAATATGACAACAGCATGCCGCACTGCTATAAAAAGCATAGATAAAAATATTCCTCACTCTTTTAAAATCGTGGGCTTTTAGGTTCTATTTTGCGGTATAAGTGTTAAGCATAACTGTATCGAGAATCGCGTTTTTTTGGTCCAAATGGCTCTTTTCTCAAATAGGTTAGTGTATGTGAAAGAAACGTAAAAACGTTGTGGAATTTTCATTCTCATGCCTTATCAGGTATCACTTGTATAAATGTATGTAGCAATCGTAGCACCTACTACGAGCTACGGTGCTTCGTAGTCCGTAGATACGACATGACAATTGTCCGCTCTATTACAGATCATTACGGTATTAATGCCAAACCAAACATCTGGGCTCGTATTACATCATCCACATAACTACACACTGTTTATTTAAAATAAAGGCAAATCAAATATTATTTTATCACAGATAATTGAAGCATTCATTTCACTTGATAATTGTGGGTGATTAACGAGTGTTTGTTGGGTGCGGTGAGTTAAGAAAAATGAAGTCATACGTTAAGGGCGCGCCTCCTGCATTAGTACACTGAATTGGTTTACACACGCGGCCTCAAATTGAAAAATCGACCATTATTACATCGAATTTGTCAATGTGATGAGTGTCATTAGCTAGCTCTCTTAATGTGAGGCCCAAACACCAATTTGACTCTCTTATATTAGCTCAACACTCAATTCCGACCGACAAACACTTTACCGTTAACCAAACGTCGAATTAACAACCACTAACATCTAAATAGCCACTAACAACCAATAACACTGTTCCTGAAAATAAACTGATTTTTTTTAAATAAAAAAAATCGTAGCTCTTTTTATTATATGCAAGGTGGAGTTTAAAAATTATGACATATTTACATGACTTTTATTATGAATGAAAAATTTATTTAAGGGCTCAACATTTGCGTACAAACATTTTTATTTATTTATTTATATAAGTATGTATGCCCCGAGGAGCTTTTTGAGAAGGTTTTTACAAATTTTAGTTTTTTTAGACACAACAACATGTTAATTGATTGTCTGTTGGCGATTCTAACTATTATTAGAGCGGCTCTGTTTGACTTAACTTAACCTTTCATTCCAAGAAATCAGAGTAAACCTAGAATAAGAAAATCAGGATTTTATTAATTTCCGATTTCCCAGTACTAATAACTGATCAAACCTTTTATACATTTTATTTCAAAGACATAATATCTTTATTATTTATCTATTTACGCCCCGAGGACATATTTTGAAAGGGTTTTTTTAGAGACAGCAATATTTTTATTGTCAGTGATCTTAACTATTCCTAGTTACACAGGTAACCAACAGAGCGGTCCTCCCCGACATTTTGATCGCCTCAGTATTTACCTTACAATCCAGGAAATCAGAGTAAACCTGGAATAAGACAATTAATATCAGCATTTTATTTATATTATTCCTGTTCTCCTAGTAGTAATAACCGATCAAATATTTATATATATACTAGAGTGGGATTTGAACCCTTGACCAGATACATTTATAGCTATGTGCCTTAACCACTAAGCTATTACGCTATATATATTTATATATATATATATATATATATATATATATATATATATATATATATATATATATATATATATATATATACATATATAAATATATATAAATATATATATATATATATATATATATATATATATATATATTTTTTTATTAATAAAATATTTTTGCGATTTTAATAAACCAATCTTCAAACGTATATAGTATATGAAGTTTGTGATATGGGTTGGTCCTAATAAAACATTATTTACATAACCGAAACCTAGTTTGATACTCAGTCTCAGTCATTCAGAGTATTTTTCTGAAGGTTTGTTCTAAAGGAAGGTTTCATAACGTTTTCGAAACATTGTCGATGAATTATTCTTAAAAGAAACTATTCGGAGTATTTCTTGTGGACGAGTAAGTAGTATTGAGGTTCTGTGAGCTGCGGGTCTCATTATCGGATTACTCGAATCTTTATGAGCCAAACTAAAGGGTCATCGTTTTTCCTTCGACACTGATAAACAAAAAAGGAGAACGGGATAGTAAATGGTCTGTTTAGAAGTGGAAATTGTCTGCTTTGTCACCGTTGCTACTACTTTCACTACCGAATTACTATCGAACTGGCCTTAATTTGTCAACGGTCACGCAACCTCGCACAAACCTTTTTCCTTTTTACCCGTGAACAAATAAAAGCTTGCGACTATCAAATAAAACCCAGGACAGGCCTAATATCCTGATGCAATTTTCTATCGGTGATTTTGATCCTTTTCTATTCGTAATTCTTTTGGGACAGACAGATGACCCATAAAATAGCAAAGAGACAATTCACGCCGTTTATAAAATCTAATTTGTTAGAGTTTGTTATTCAATAGACGGCATTATCAAATCATACTATTGTAATAAATATAAAATTAAATATATGTTTTCTGAATATAACAATTATTAAAGTATTGTAGCATTTAATTAAAATATTGTGTACTCCTAAAAATAAAATACAGTCCATATATTCTGATCCATTCCTTTTGATACTTATAAAAAAAGTTTATTTCGAATTTCTTAATTAAATATAAATTTACAATAATGGTTGTAAATTAATAAATAAGTTTTAATAAGCCCACATATATGGTATTTTTAATTATTTTGACATGATGATCATTATTTTGATACTATAAATTACATTATATTTAAATTGTCATATGATAATAATATGTGGATAAAAGATAATAAAAACTCATTTGTTGTAAAAATAAAAAAAATGTTGATAATGTTGACTTCTTGGTGGGATCCCATAATTTAAAGAATTATGTTATTTATAATTTTCACAATAATTTTATTAAAAAGTCTCAGTACTTTCGACTACAAACTTGTAGTCATCAAGATTTCAAATAACATATTTCTTTAAAATATAAAACAGATACAAATACAGTTATATGAAACAAATATTGTGAAGTATATGTAATTTGCAGTCGTCTAAAACTGCATTGTTTGTAAAAATATGTATTCAATAATATGAGTGATATTCTTTTATAGGATGGAACATTTTCAAACGCAAAAAAATGTGATCCGAGTGATTTCAAGTGAACGGACACTATATGAATTCATTCATCCATCGAAATGGCTAAAAAGTGTAAGAAATCAACCAAGCGAAATTTTTCCGTCAGAGATTTCTTTCTCAATGTTATATCCTCTGTTATAATAATAGTTAGTGACAGAGACAGGCAGGTGGTATCATATTGGGTATTAAGTATTGGAAGTACGAGTATTGGTGTCACTGGCTTATCTCTTGTCCGATTTGTCACCTGTCTTTTCGATTACTTGCCAATCTGACTGCCTTCTTCATTTCTCAAAGATAATGTCACACACCTACTTTGAGTCATTCGTATTCATTAATAGGCCACATTTATTACCTTGAGTTTTAACTCATTTGGATGCATAGATATAGACATTAGATATCGCATTGCATATAAATAATTCGTGTTAACCCAAATTGTTGCACTCTTCTCTCCTATTCGATAAAGGCATCAGTGTGTCTCCCTCACTCAACACATTTCTAGTGACCCCCCAGAGTGGTTGTGACAATACTTTTGCGATTAAAACGCAAGAATATTTTAAACAAGTGCTCAGGGTAAAAAATGAGCCTAGATGTATTTGAGTGTATGTTTGAGTCCATTTGACATTTAGTAACAATGCATTTACCCATTTTACTGTGAAATATAACTGAATATATGAAGAGAGATGTTTACAGTATAATGTTTGCTAGGTAACTCATATTTTTGGCCACTTGATCCACTTAAACTTACCACGCATTTAGCCACTCATTTAATGTCTTTTGTTTATATCTTTGTTTGGATGTTAAATAAATAAAATAATTCAGATCGATTGTCTTGGTCCAGTTTTATTCTAATTTTTTAATAAATATGTGGATTTAGTTATCTTAGATTGTCTTGTTGTTCCTTTCTATATTAAAAAAGTTTGTAAATATGTGTTTATTAAGGTAAATAAATAATTGATTACATTTATGAGTTTAAAAGGCCTTTTTTTACTCTATTGCAGAAAATAATTTGGATTTCCTTTCATAGACATCATCTTTGGGAGAATTCATTTTCGATGTCAGAAAAGCCATTATTCATTCGTATTAATCCGAAAAAGCAGCTGAGATAAGCCACGATTACGTATCTTCAAAATCAAAATGAATCATACAAAAGAAAATGTGGGGAGGGAAAATATTATATGCGACGTATAAAAATAATATTTCTTGGAATAATTACTATACCAACATTGCCAAGAGTAGGCAAATTTAATAAGACAGTCCAGTTATAGGTCAAGTATATTAGTAATATAGGGTGGTTCGTATCTGACAAGGTATTAGTATTCGTGTTTAAGGTTCACATCTCTAATCCGTTATCGTTACTCTAGTATTACAAGATTATCAGGGAGAAGGTAATCCACTTAGCGATTCGTACATTCGACCCCACTAGTAATAATATTCTCTTATACCTGTTACAGAAATCAATGATACTCTTCTATTGAATATAATCATTTTAATCAAAGCCCAGTCAAAACTATTCACGCGAAAACTATTATAACGGCCTCGAATTGAAATCTGCGCACGCTCAAAGAAAAATAAGTCAATTATGACAGTGGAATTTTCCGCTATGTTCCACTTAATTTGCTAATTGATATTATAATTTTTGCACATATCCAATGTTCTATAGCAAACGTGTAATGAACACCATAATGCATATTTTGTTTGTATGATCGAGAATAATTTAATTATACATTAATTAATATTTTACCGATACCAATCGTTCCTCCAATAAAACTATAGCAAACAAAAAAACGATGTAATGATGATGGGTTATAAAAACGTATCTACATAAAATGAAATTTTAGTTTTACTAGTTATCATCGCATCTATGGGTTACCCAAATTTATATCGATAGCTTTTTTTAAAGGTAATTTGTATTTATGTTTATTAAAGTTGAATAAAAAATAAAGTATGGTTAATAACAGCTAGTGTAGTATATAAAGAACTAATATATATATATATATATATATATATATATATATATATATATATATATATATATATATATATATATATATATTTTTTTTTTTTTTTTTTAACTTACTTTAAATGAAAGCAAAACCTTTATATTTTTTCATGACAGAATTCTGATTTAATATCCAAAAGGTACATTGTTAAATATTTGTTGCGTAATCTCCTTGTAAACTGTAAATTAGTTAATCCATTTTTGTATTGATCAAGCACAGATATTTTTAAATAATAAATGCCATTGCTGGCTTACAGTTAAATAATTAAAAAAGTAATAAATTCTTGAATTGTTGGAAATTATAAGAAATGATCGAACTCTGACGACATGTATTTTATATTTGTATACAAAAAACTACTAATACTAATGGTAACAGGAAATTCTTCACAATCATAACTATTTGTTAATGAAAACCAAGCTATTTTATATAAAATGTAATTAAAGTAACCAATAGAATAGATTATCAATATTGTATCTTGCTTTAAACTGTATCTTCTATAATTCTGACAAATGTAAATCATTGCCCAATCGCATTAGGTTTTTCCTGTAATGGCAAGGTGTATATAATATATATATATATATATATATATATATATATATATATATATATATATATATATATATTTATATATATATATATATATATATCATTCGCTACCGAACGCTTGAAGGGTGCAGACCTCTTTCGCAGCTATTCTACTTTCTAAATTGTGAAGTGTTTACCCAACGTGCACACTCATTCCCGAGTTATTTCGAAAGCGAAATTCCCGACATCAATCAACAAAAATCAGGTTGTACCGGTTTATTTTTCAATTTCTTATCTATCACACCGTATAATTACAATGTCTCCGTCTACTTCAGTATCTCAAACATCAATTGATGGATTCTTCCAACCCAAAAATCCTGCCAAACGTCCTAGAGCCGTTACCCCAAATACAACTACTATCCCATCCAATAACAGATTCGCGTCTCTTAACGAAATAAAATTGTCGTCTCCCAAATCAAAGAGCATTATTCCTCCCATTTTTCTAAAAGCTTCAACCCATTCGGATAACATCACTCTCATAAAAAATTCACTAAGTCCGATTTTAACCTTAACTATAAAGGAAACAACCAGGTTCGCATTCAGACTCGCAACTTGGAAGATTTCAACACGTTAAAGGCTGGGCTTAAATCCCTCGAGAAAGAATATCATACTTTTACCATAAAAGATGAAAAGCCAAAAAAATGCGTCATCAAAGGCCTTCCTCTCATTTCAACGGATGAAATCAGAGAGGAAATCAGTAAACTTAATTTCACTCATCTTAACATTTTTCAAATGAAGGGAAAAAACGGACAGCCCACTAGAAATCCTCTTTACCTCATACATCTTGATCCGAGTACTGATATGAATATGTTCAAAAAAATTCAATTCCTTTGCCATTGCAAAATAAGCATAGAAAAGTACACCAATAATCAAAACACCACGCAATGTTTTAGGTGCCAAGAATTCTCGCATGCAGCAGCCAACTGCAACAAGCCACACAAATGTGTAAAATGTGGAGGAGATCATTCAACGGCGTCATGCATGAAGACGCCGGACACTCCAGCCAAGTGTTGTAATTGTGGCGGTGATCATACCGCCAATTACAGAGACTGCCCTAAACGCCTGAGATATCGCGAATTAAGGGCCGCCCCAAAGCCATCGACTGTACCGACGAAGCCAGTCATCCGATACTCTCTTGCGCCGCCACCGAATATCACGGGCGGTCGCTCCTGGTCACAGGTGACTCGTGGTCCAGGAGTTAACCCAGTCGTCGCATCGCCGATGATAATCCCCGCTGGAGGCCAGACCTGGTCTCAAATCGCCCGAGGTACTCCCCCTGCCTCGGCTCCAAAGACGACCGATCCATCGCCGACTTACGAAGCCACGCCCACTAGTGCTGATATGCCGATAGGAGACCTGATGACTCTTGTATTGAAGGTTCAAGAGCTTCAGCGGAAGCTAAAGACATGTCAGACAAAGAATGAAAGGATATATCTCATCATGGAGCTCGCCGCATCGCTTGATAATGTCTAAGGTTAGTCACTGTTCTAATATTAAGATTGTTGCTTGGAATTCCCGGGGAATTTCAAATAAATTCGACGAAATGATTGACTTTATGTTAAGAGAAAGTGTTGACATTGCATTGATAAGTGAAACGTTTCTTAATACAAATATAATTCTGAGAAGACCAGGTTTTGTAATACATCGCAACGATCGAGTTTGCAAAACAGGCGGTGGTGTTTTAATCGTGATGAAAGACTCTATATGTCATTCGAAAGTTGTAATTCGTAAAACTAACTCAATTGAAGTAATAGCAATTAGTGTATCTATTAATAATAAAACTCACATTATTGCCTCGGTTTATAAGCCACCCAAAATAGAAATTTGTCAAGATGATATCCACAAAATTATGTCTCTCGGTAAGGATGTTATAATTGCTGGTGATCTTAATTGTAAAAACACTTTTTGGCACTGTATTCGCGGAAATAAGGATGGCCGTTTACTAAGAGAATATTGTGATAAAAAAGACTTTCGTATCCTTTTCCCCGAAAGTCCAACGCATTTCCCACCCAAAGGATATCCATCCATCCTTGATATTGCAGTGGTTAAGGGTTGTCCTTCTCTCACCGAAGTTGACGTAATACAGTCACTTTCCTCCGATCATCTCCCTATTGTATTTAACATCGGCGGAAATTACAAAATCACCCAAAAAACCTTCTTTAGTTATGAGACGGCTAATTGGAACGCTTACAAAACTCATATTAACAATAACGTTACACTTAAATTCGACACTAACAACACATCTCACGTTGACAATGCAATCACTACACTCACAGATTCTATTAAGAACGCCGCCGCCTTATATATTCCTGTTAAAACCATTAACAATACTTTTAAGAACAAACTTCCATCTGAAATTGTGGACTTAATTCATGTAAAAAATAGATTAATGAATCACTGGCGAAAGAAAAGAAATTGTAAACTCAAATCTGTCATAAATGCGCTAATTTTAGAAATTAAACATAAAATTAAAATTCATAAAAATGAATCCTGGGAACAGAAGATAAGGTCTCTCAAAACACAAAATAACTCACTTTGGCAGATGTGTAAGTCGATGACTAGAAAAACATCCTTTATCCCTCCGCTCAGGAGCGAAGACTGTAATAAAATTATTTACAAGGCTCAGGAGAAAGTTGATCTCATCGCTGAAACATTCGTTAAAGCACACACATTGACACATAATGACACTACAGATAGTCTCATAGAACAAGCAGTTACTAAGTCAATCAGGAATCTTCACAACTATTCTGAATGTGAGATTGACGAGGTAACTCTTTCTGAAATCTCTGATATTATTCAAAACTCAAAACATAAAAAATCACCAGGACACGACAACATTAACAACACTCTTATTAAACACTTACCACAAAAGGCTCTTG
Organism: Agraylea sexmaculata; assembly: GCA_022606485.1. Taxonomy (NCBI): domain Eukaryota; kingdom Metazoa; phylum Arthropoda; class Insecta; order Trichoptera; family Hydroptilidae; genus Agraylea; species Agraylea sexmaculata. The sequence continues at coordinate 45,352 of JAGTTH010002614.1, forward strand.
ATTGTTTGGTTAAAATATTTAACTCGTGTCTTATTCTTGGATATTTTCCAGATAATTGGAAAGCAGCAAAAGTAGTCCCTATATTTAAACCTGGTAAAGACAAATCCCTTCCCAGTAGCTATCGTCCTATCAGTCTCCTCCCCTGCATGAGTAAAATCCTAGAGAAAGTCATATTAACCCGCCTGCGAAAAACTCTGGATTGCGTCATTCCTAATGAACAATTCGGATTTAGACCGGGCCATTGTACCACTTCACAACTAACAAGAATCTCACAGCATGTTAGAGGAAATTTTAATAATAAAAAAGTACGGGAATGATTTTCCTGGACTTTGCCAAAGCTTTTGATGTAGTCTGGTTTGATGGTATCATTCACAAACTAATTAACACTAACACTCCACCATATCTCACCAAAGTTATTCAATCTTATCTTACTAACAGAAAATTCTCAGTAGATATTAACAATGTTAAATCTGTACAGCATCCAATCCTTGCGGGAGTTCCGCAAGGAAGTATTATCGCTCCTTATCTGTTCAATCTCTTCATCCATGACATCCCTATTCCTCGTAATTGCTCCTTAGCTCTTTACGCGGATGACACCGCCATATTCACATCATCTTACAGATTAGACACAATTCGTAGACGCCTCCAAGCATCTGTAGACCTACTAACACAGTATTACTCTCGCTGGAAATTAAAACTCAACGAGAGTAAAACTGAAGCAATAATATTTACTAACAAAAGAAAGAGATCCCACATCCCCCCTCTTAATATCAATAACGAACAAATTCCTTGGCTCAAAGAAGTCAAGTATTTGGGAGTTATCTTAGACTCCAAGTTGAACTGGTCCAAGCATGTAAAATATGCTGTGGACAAGAGCAGCCTGGCTATTAACACCTTATATCCACTTATTAACAGGCGTAGTCAGCTGTCACCCAAGAATAAGCTACTTCTTTATAAATCAATTATCAGACCGATTCTCTTGTACGGATGCCCAGCTTGGTCTACTGCGGCAAAAAGTCATATTAATAAAATTCAAATTGTCCAAAACAAGTGTCTTAAGATGGCCTTAGATCTTGAACCTGGCACATTTCTTAAAGATGTCCACGAGGACATTAAGTTAAAAATGATCAAAGCAAATATCGCAGATTTGAGTAAAAAACATTACACTAAAATGACTAACTTCCCGACTAACCCAATCATAACACATGTAAATAAAACCAAATATGTCTCGAGGAAACGTAAGTTCATTTTACCAATGAACTTAAAACTGAAAAATAAAATAAAATTTCCAATAATCCACTCAACTCAAATTTGGTTTTACCCAAACAAATTGTTATTTAGTTTTTAAGCATTATATATTTTGTAACTGTTTTATTAATATTGCTTTTATCGTTGTTATTATTTATTAATCTTCAAATTTGCAAATGGGTTTTTATTTTTTTCCCATTCTTTCTATAATTAATTACTATTACTCATGTCAAATTTAAATAAAACATTCTCATGTTAGTTATAGGTAAAAAGATGTAAACACTCTGTACACCTAAGTCTATTTCCAAAGATGTATTGTTCTATCAATCAATGTAAAAACTTATGCATAATAAAGAAATTGTAATAATATATATATATATATATATATATATATATATATATATATATATATATATATATATGTATATATATATAGCGATTATTGTTTTCGAGTATGTTCAATATCATAATATAATAAAGATATCATAATATAATAACTCTAATTTTTGTTATAACGTAATGTTTGCATTCTCACCCTTTTCTTATTTACAAACGACTCAAAATAACTATACATACATACACACACACATATATATATATATATATATATATATATATATATATATATATGTATATATATATATATATATATATATATATATATATATATATATATATATATATATATATATATATATTAGATAAATAAAAATAGATGTAGTTAACATATTTTTATTAATGCATTAGGAAAAAATGTTAAAAATTTGGTATTTTGTGTAAAGGAAGATGTGTATATAAACCAGTTATATAGTAGAAGAATAAAAATCGGTGTTAATTTTATCAACGATGTAGAGGCGTAGCTCGTAGTATATTGTAATCACCCTTCCACCCCTTTCCGTGCCCAACACCCCCATTCATCCCCAGTGCGCCCAATTCAGCGTGTAATTCACAAACGGCTCACACTAATTTGAGGTAAAATGTCGAACTTACCAAAACGTATCAGAGGCTTCATGACTCTGGCAAAAATGCTCTTCTGGCAAGTTCTATATTAAATATACCACACACGTGTCGTAATTATTTTGTTGTATACTAAGCAACTATGTGAATATTCATTATAATGCTTATCTCCCACAAACACGCCATTGTTTGTTAACATGTTTAACTGATGAACTTTGAAGTTGTAAAATACCTCATTCGACAATACATGAATCTTTCATATAAAAATATTCAATTATTTATTGAAAATAAATGCTGGTTATTTATTTAAAAAGTTTTAATCTTTATTTGTCTGGGTTCTTCGAACTACAGTATCCCAATTCATCTCAGAAAAAATCGCTTATTGATTGATATTGAGTTTGTGCATTTTTGAAAAATTCATGATAATTAAAGTAGGTAGGGTTATAGTTAATGTATTTTGAATTTGAGATTAAAATATACATACCACACGACTACAAAAATTGATGTAAAATTATTTTCAGCCAATAAGTAGGCAATTTGGTGTATTGATATAAATGCATTATGTTTTTTTAATAAACTACTACAAAATGTCAAAATAGTACTTCCACCGATTATGATTAAAATATCTTTAGCTGTAAAAATATTACACAATAGTGACACCAATTAGTTATTATTTAGTGGATTTATGACACAAATTATTATTTAGTGGATTTATGACATCTACGAATAAATTTAACATCATAACCTTACATTTATATAAATATTTATCATGTATAATATGTGTATATTTTAGTAGTTCTACAAGTGGTTTTTTTTATTTTTCCCATAAATTATGGTATGACTTATTAATTATTTTAATTACCAATTGATTGTACTCCGTATTAAAATATCTATAAACTTAATATTATAACATATAACCATAATGTATCAAAACATTGTAGGTAAATTATATTTTATAAACAAATTTTCTTGAATTTTTCGTGGTTAATAAATAAATACATTAAATTCAATTATTGATTGATTGCTATTTAATCTTACTATCACATTTTGTGAATATAAATAATGTCCATATTTTTGTAGGATGTCAAGTGAAATTTCTTAAAATATTATTATTTAATTTTAAATATTTTTTCATCCTGATATAGTAATAACTAAAGTGTGAAGTGGTTTTGTAAATACAGGCAATGACAAGCGTCCATTGAAGCGTTATAACGAAATATCCACCGGACTCAATTGCGTTGTCCCCTGGGCTCTCTTTATACCTCTGTAATGTCACAAACACCCCATAATAAACACCCCTGAAACACCCAAAGCTATGTATGATTACTACTTATATACTATCATTTAAATATAAAACGGCGCGAATGAATACTAATAATAATATATAAATTAATACCGTCAGAATACCATAGTGGTAAAAATCTTCTTGGCATGTTTGGGTGCCAATAACGACAAGGGCGTTAAACATATTTGTGGTAAAGTTTAAACGAAATCACGCAACGAAAATGCTTAAACATTTAATGACTTTCCCGGGCCGTCGCAACTTAATTTTATTGCTCAAGTTGGAAATAACGTTGCAACTTTGCCGGAGACACACATTCCCCGTTCCCGGAATGCTTTCATCCCGATTCCCGGTCGTCACGTTCAACATCAAGAAACCTTCTCGCCCTTATATCCTTTATTCAGATCATTTAAACTTGCCTATTAGGGCAAAATTCTCCCTGTAAAAACATTCTTAAACCGAAATTACCTTGATTTGAGTGTAAGATTATATTATACAAGTCCTTATTGTCTTTTTATTCCTTTTAAAAATAAAAAATATTTATTTTATAAGAAATGCAAAGATATTCACATTCTGATCGTCTAATTTATGAAAATCAATAAAACAAATAAAATATCGTACGACATCATAGATGTAATATTTGAAAACCACAGTTTTGGAAATGTTTTGTATTGTCACCGTAGTATTGATTTATGATTTTTATCACGAATAAACAATTTTCACAATAACGTGATGAGATTTTTGAAAGACCCAATAACAATATTAAGTACAAATTTCATAGATTGCTATTGAGCACTGAGATTAAAATAATTTTTTTATTGCAAAGATATCTATAAATATTTCAAACTTAACGATAGTTGATAAATGCAGATTTTTTTTATGAGCTACCAAATACTTTTCCACAAATTTATTCACCAACACCTAAGTAAAAATATTTTCTTCACAATTACTTAAGTATGACGTAAGTTTGAAATTTTCTCTACAAATATAACAAACATAGATTTTTAAAGTAGATACATATTACCAATCGAGCTTAGGTATACAGAATAAATAAATCTTTTTACCTGTAACTAACCAAACAATTTATTTTTGCGAAAGATGCGAAAACATGGAATTATATCAAAAAAAATTAATAGAAGATGACGAATAAATAATGCAACACTATAATTAATTATAAAAACTAACACACAGGCATGGTCCATTCCATGAATTAGAGAAAAAATAAAGGCCTTTAAAAATTACCCATTAGAAAATCAAATTGAAGAAAAAAAATGTCAAATATACATAGTGAGTTATTTTCATAGAAAATAAATTAATCATTACAATCCCAAAAATATAAAACAGCAATGAATTATGCAGATCCACAAAGTAAACTATGTTGATTTATTTCGAATAGCTCCTGTAAAACCTTCGCTAATTTCACCATATATAATATAATATGTGTCATGGTGAGTGATATGGTTTTAAACGAGTCATCTATTTAAAGGTAGTCAAGGTAGTGGTTGCATAATATTTAGTTGTTTAGTATTCAAGACATCACCAGCATTAGTGGCTTACATATGTCCTGTGCCTCCAGCATTACAATTGGAAACCAACTCCTCTCATTCTCATTCTCGTCCTCATCTCTTCTCAGTCAACTTGAAGCCTAATTTAAAATCGATATTTCAAACGTCTCGTTTCAACCGATTCAATCCGTCACCGGCTTGACGTCTATCCAAATACTCTTCAGTAACTGAAATACGAGTTACGCCCTTCATAAGGCTCAAGAAAGCGGCTGAAATAAGTTTTGAATTATTATATTACAGTGTAAATAGTACAAAATGAATAAAAATGTAAATAATATGTACCTATTCGGTTGCAAAATATAAATTACAGTCTCATCTTGGAAGTAGTCGTGAAACTTTATGACGAGCCTCTCTTACACCCGACATGAATCTTACAATGTTTCAGCCATTTCATTATTTGTCTAGACACTTTCAGTTTGACTGTTTTTCACACTGCCTGCTATACAAATGAAAAATAAATACTTTGAAACGCAAATATCTTTGTTTGGTATAATAATATTTTTGCATTACATTATAAATTCTAATTTTCATTCTCAAAATATACCAATGTGAGTGTTACATTTATGTTCAGACAAAATATATATTACAATACACTACATCTTAGGAATAAGACTTGGGTGTAGAAATTATATAAATATTTTTACCTATAGGTAACATGAGAATTTTCATTTTTGTTTATTAAAAGAAGGTAATGTTAAGTTATAATAAGTTTGGGGAAAAAATAAAACCCACAAACAAATATGAGGATTAAATTCAGACATAATATGAATTTTTATTTTCACATTCTTCTTAAGGGTTCACAATGCAAATTTATTGTGTGAATCGTCGCAAGGCCCTTATTTTTTATTTATTAATTGCTACGTAAAAATGTCAATTTAAAATCTCTGGCTTTTCGATCAGATTAATTACTATTACATATATTCTATAATGCATCTTGTTTTATGACACTTGGAAAAGGCTAACACTGGATTATTAATTTTTCATAAAATGTTAATAATTATTTTGATTAATAGATATAATAGGATCTTAGCTCTTATTTTCTGGGATATTATAATAAGATGAACATAGGAAATGTTTGTATGACAGCTTTGAAGTAGAAGAGAGGGAAAGCATAGGTCTCATTGTGTTATCATACGTAATAAGGGGCGTTTGAAGTAGTCAGCGAGACAGGGAATAACTTATATATTGTGTTATTTGCCAAAGTAGAGAGTATTCTGATAAAATATATAAAACATTGTGCCAAAAGAAACTTTTTGCCGACAACTATTGAAATCGTCGCCAAGATAAACTGAAACAATTTGGACACCGCCACCGGCTACGCACGCCTTCTACGACGTAGTGCTACGATTCTAAAAAAAAAACTATTTTTTTTATTCTGTAAATATAAACGTGTCGTTGATTTTTTTCGCGAAAGCACCTCTAAGCCCATTTGAATACGTATACAGTTTTTAAATATGGTCTTCGCATACAAATAGAACGACCAGAAATAGACGATTATGTAGGTAGTTTGTTGCTTACGATTTTTGTCAAGCATTCACAAATAACTTACTTCCTTCCTTTCATATAATTTTTATTTTAATTGAATTATACGTCAGATAAACAATAAGCTTGTAAGATTTGTCTGATGATGTCTAGTGGTTAGCATTTTTAATTTGCACCAAGTTAAAATTCCCGAGACACATAAGCAGTTGTTTTTATTTTTGTTAATGTTGAGTCTATTCTTGGTATTTATTATTAATCTTCATATCTGTAAATGCGTTTTTTTCTAATAATTTTTATTATTTAATATTAAGTATCTCTATTTGTCACATAAAAATGTTATTCTCATGTTAGTTATAGGTAAAAATATTTATATATTATGTACAGTTAAGTCTAATTCATAAGATGTTTTGTATTATATGAACAATGTAAAATTCAAATTTAATAAGTAAATTGTACATATGCAGTATTTTTCACTCTATTGTGAACTAAAGTAGATTTCAAGATTCATCGCATTAATTAAGTGCCCTGGAAATCCATTTATATTTTACTAAAACTTTTTTTTGTATACACCGTCATTTAAAAAATACATGAATATGTATGAATTTATAAAAAAAAGTCTTATTAACAAAGCTTCATCGAGACGGTAGTTTTGGGATAGAAGGGTTAAAAAAAACTATAATTTGCGAACGAGAGAAATATTCTCGAGAATTTGCTTCCTCTAAATAATTCATAATCCTTGGAAAGGACTCAAAATACTTGGCCACAAAGAGATGGAATTATAAAAGTGTGGATATTTTCTCTCTCTGGTTTGCTTGCTTAATTACCAGCTGCCGACCCACTCTCAGGAATAATATAAGAAAGCTCGTTTAATTTTTTTCTTCCACAACTGTTTTTACTCTCAGTCCATTCTATATGGTCGGGGTTGTCTTGGTGCTAATCTCGGCTTCTGTAGGCTTTTTCCCTCATCTCTCTACCGCCCATTCCACAATTTCTTCTCCTTTTCATTAACCCGTTTGTTATTTTTTTCGTGACCAAATTAAATTAGCTCCGTGTCGAGTTGACACAATATCTACTACTATCACCCTTTCCGTCTTCTGAAAATATCATCTAATAGTGAATGGCTGTTAACTCAATTATAACAGGTATTTATATACCTACACCCGCATGAGACCTTAGTTGTTATTCTGAACCATATTCACAGAGTGTAATTGCAATCATAACCATGCTGAAAGCCGATTTTAGTTTACAGGGTTTTATGCGGTTGTAAATGGGTTTCACAGAAGGAGGATTATAATATCATCACAGTACAATATTCTAGTCTTAAATATTATATCGGGCGGTAACAGTTTCGAGCACATTCAAATGCACAGGTAAACGCTTTACAAGTTCTGCTTTACGACTATATTAACTGGATTTTCCACCATATTTTGCATTTACGTGAAACAACCTTCTGTTTTACTGACCAGAATTTCAAAGCAGGAAATATAAATGGAAATGTCGTCAAACTTTGCTACTTGATTTACGATAAATTATACATGAATACGAAATAGTTCAAAGCAAAATCAACTAAGCATTCGTCAAATATTTTAGTTCTAAAAATTGAAATTGCCGATGATTTATATGAATAAGCAAAATAATATGTGCACGACAATTTTTTTCAGGATTGGTAGACTTTATATTTATTAATTATTTTAACAAAATGTAAAAATAAACCTAAGCCAGTAGTTTTAATAATGTCTAAATTTTATTTATTTATTTAGATACACGTTAATATGTTTATTCAATTAATGTGAATAGGTAAATAATTTGATTGAAAATACTAGCATGAAATTGATCAAGGTCTTGGTTAAGGTAAATTACCCAAATAATATTTAATTACGTTGTGTGGAGAGAGTATATGTTCATAAACGTGTTTAAGATCAATAATCTAATATAATTAGTTAAGATATTCAGATATTCAACTAAACGAAATAAATGTGCTTTGAATGTTTAATGAACCAATGCCAATCACTTGCCAAAGAGTTGCCGATCTAATATGCAAAGGTGTTCTTTGATTTACGATTCTCCTTGCAACATTTAAGTCCACATTAAAGCTCGGTTCTGATATGTGTATAATGGGATACAGGTAGTAATGTTACCTTAGCAAATATCATACATCAGTTATATGCTAGTCATTTGATAGCTTCACAAGGCATGAAATATGCAAGTGGCTTTTGTCCATTAGACAAAACGCATTCAATTCTCATATTACCAATACACATAATGAAACCCAATATCAAATATTCACACCAAACACAATCGTTTCAATTATTAACACATTTAATACTAATAAATTTACATCATAGATTTATTTTTATTAAACCCTTATTGCATAAAACATAATTGCAATATTTTATATTCTTCTTTAATAATTACCACTATAATTTAACAACCTGATTAAAAATATTGATAGTCCAGAGCACAAAAGTAATAAATAAATCAAAATTATCGGCTTGGATTTAATGTGGGTTAGATAGTTTTAAATCGCTATAAGAAGCGTGGCTACAAATACTGTGATCATGGGTTCAAATCCCACTCAAGACATTTTTTTAAATTGATTTGATCGGTTATTACGACTGGGAGATCGGGAATAATATTAATAAAATTCCGATCGATCGTCTTGGTCCAGGTTTACTCTGATTTCTTGGATTGTAAGCTTAATACTGAGGCGATTATTAATTCAGTGACTTTTATAACTAGTAATAGTTAAGATCAACGACAGACGTTGTTGTGTAAAACCCTCTCTAAAATAAAAGCTCTTTGTGGATTAAATAAATAAATTTAATAAAATGTATAAATAATTCTTAATGTGCATAAATGTAATTTAATATTAGCTTTATAAAGTTTATCATAATATCAATATTTATCGAAATTAATTGTGATTTAAAGTTTAGTAATAGAACAAATCATTGTTAATAGAAGTGTCTTTAGAAGGGTAAACACCCCTCGATATGTGGTTTGTTGCATAGATATGGCGAGAAGGGACGAGGTGTTTTTGGCATTTTATTAGCCTATGAACTCACCATAAATTTCCATGGTGAGGCCAAATAAGGACTTGCTGTCTATGACATGGGTCCAACTACCACTCACCCCCATCACACAACCATCCCTCAAAGAGTCGTAATGTTACCATCCACAATCTCAAATAATTTTTATTTATGATTTTATTATAGTCAATTCAGATTAAATTGAGTTAAGATATGTTTGATAAATTAATGTAAAATGTTTATTAAAATAAGTTTTTGAAATAATAATTATAATGGGTAGTGCTTTTCAAAATAACCTATAGGCTTTTTTGAGATATTTTTTGAATAGAAACTATTTTACTTTAATAGTATGTATCTACTTATATGTAGGTACGTCTTTATTTTTTTCATTGGTGATGATACTACATTTGTTTCTTCTTTCTTTTTCTCAAGAGGGTGGCGAAAGTTTTCGGGGTTTGTGAAAATTGGCGATTTAATGTAACTGCGGGAGCGGAAATGTCCCAAACGCCTAAGAAACTTTTAGTTTCCTAACATGCACATGATTTGTCTTCCACTACACACAGATTCTTACAGTCTTGACATATATAAGTTTCTCTGAAAACTCAACATAGTAAATGTATCATATAAAAAAGGGAAAATTGCCGCATTATACCGAAACAAAAAAAAACTAAACCCTCATCCGCCCGAAAACTACAAAGAATACTGTCGAGACTCGCAGTTGACAGTGGGATATTATTTTTAAGTTCATTCCTAGGTTGTTATTTTGCGAAGCACCTCTAGGCGATAGACTGAAGGTTCGAACTCTGTGAAAATATTTATTTACTTATAAAAGTTGTGAAGCAAGTAGAGCACAGTGTATGGAAGAAAACAAGCAACAACTTTACGGGGTGTGGCCAACAGGCAAAGGGAAAAAGAAGATGTCGGTTAGTGTCGAGTTTAGACGAGAACCTTCTTAAAGTTCATGTCATCCAATTGCTTTTATTTCATGTCCTATTTATGCAGGATCAAAGTAAATTAATTATAAATACTTTATTTGTGTATCACGCAAAACTGTAGACCTGAATAGTGCGAGAAGATACCCCGTAATTATAGATACATCGAGCTAAATTATTATTTAGACACTAAATTGAATGTTGTCAAGAGAGATTTCTTTCGTCAGCGCTCATTAGTATAAGGGTGAAAGTGGGTGTAAAAGCAGCAGCAATGTATGCAAGTGAATAAAATCTCTTCCTTATACACATAGGTATATCGTTGGCAAAAATATCCAGTCTCCTCAAAATGCACGAGGCGTGTTCCTCAGTAGTAGATATGATGATGTCTAGTTGTGAAGATATAGATTGCGTCGAAGCAAAGTAAGCCAGGCCAAATGGCGGAGGAGGAGCTTCCAAGTTTACACGACTAGTTCTTGTTGGTTGCTTTAATAATGTTGTTAGCTCGACTACGGTTTGAACACACGCTCAACTTTTGCTTTAACTACTTCTGTGCCTTCTAAATTTATATAAACACACTTCGGTGCAGTCTCAGCCTTCTTTCTACAACCACCCGATTGTCAACTTTTTTCTTCGCCCTTTCATACTCAACACGCTTTCTGCTTTTCTCAATCTTCTTGTCTTCACAATATAAGATTTTTCTCTCTAATCGACGTGTACAATATTCTTAAAAGCATCATATATATAAATATAACACTGTATGATTCTTTATATTTTATCCTGGGTGTTTTGTCACTTATATATATATATATATATATATATATATATATATATATATTATTATTACAATTTCTTTATTATGCATAAGTTTTTACAGTGATTGATAGAACAATACATCTTTGGAAATATACTTAGGTGTACAGAGTGTTTACATCTTTTTACCTATAACTAACATGAGAATGTTTTATTTAAATTTTACATGAGTAATAGTATTTAATTATAGAAAGAATGGGGAAAAAAATAAAAACCCATTTACAAATTTGAAGATTAATAAATAATAACAACGATAAAAACAATATTAATAAAACAGTTACAAAATATATAATTCTTAAAAAATAATTTGTTTGGGTAAAACCAAATTTGAGTTGAGTGGATTATTGGAAATTTTATTTTATTTTTAAAATAATATCAGTTTTGGAAGTTCATTGGTAAAAATGAACTTTCGTTTCCTCGAGACATATTTGGTTTTATTTACATGTCTTATGATTGGGTTAGTCGGGAAGTTAGTCATTTTAGTGTAATGTTTTTTACTCAAATCTGCGATATTTGCTTTGATCATTTTAACTTAATGTCCTCGTGGACTTCTTTAAGAAATGTGCCAGGTTCAAGATCTAAGGCCATCTTAAGACACTTGTTTTGGACAATTTGAATTTTATTAATATGACTTTTGCCGCAGTAGACCAAGCTGGGCATCCATACAAGAGAATCGGTCTGATAATTGATTTATAAAGAAGTAGCTTATTCTTGGGTGACAGCTGACTACGCCTGTTAATAAGTGGATATAAGGTGTTAATAGCCAGGTTGCTCTTGTCCACAGCATATTTTACATGCTTGACCAGTTCAACTTGAGTCTAAGATAACTCCCAAATACTTGACTTCTTTGAGCCAAGGAATTTGTTCGTTATTTATATTAAGAGGGGGATGTGGGATCTCTTTCTTTTGTTAGTAAATATATATATATATATATATATATATATATATATATATATATATATATATATATATATATATTATAGAATATGTGACAATTTTAAAAAACAGATGTGTTGTAAAATATTTTATTACAATTCAACATACAATAAATATAATGAGTAGTATTTCATGTGAATAATTTTTGTTGTTCTGTGAGTTGTTGAAAAAGATGCTTATTTGTATTTTTTTTCAGATGTATATTGAAATTTTCCTATTTTCTCTATTCTATATTCCATATAATCTTGTAAGGTATACACATGAATATGTATGTTGTGGTAACTTTGAAGCTTCTAAGGAATTCTAATAAATGTCTACACAGATCATCCATCACATTTATACGTATACATGCATTTCAATACTATGTAGATATAATATTAATAAATTATTTTGTCAAAGTGTATATTATAATTAATTTCTCTTTTTTTCTTTCCAGGTTGTGAGTGAAAATATTTTCACTTGGGTTGCAATTACGGTGAAAGGAGAGGAGAAGAGAAAATAGCGTAAGGCGAGCCTTTCGTTGTTTGGGCCACTTATCGTAGTATCGTAGCACCTCTACGATGCTGCCCCAATAAAGTGACGCCCCCACACGTCAATCTGTCAATAGAGTCACTCCATCACCACACCCTATACACACACAAATACTTTTATAAACACGACCTATTAATTCAATATACTAACAACTACACGAAACCAATATAACTGACACCGCCAGATAGGATATAATATCCAATATTTTTAAAATCAGTAATAATGATTAATTTTTATATATATCTATACTCCGGCGGTTGATTTCCACTATTTATTAAATATTATTTTAAAGACAGTTTATATTTTGAAAACGTGATTTTATTTTGATTCGCCATCGAAAGTTTTATGGGTATATTGTGGTATCCTCTGCCTGTTTTATTTGGGTCGGATATATCGCCTTCTATTTTTCACCCGTCAACCGTCTCTATTGTCCTTCGTTTTGTCCGACAGAAAATAATATTTTAAAACTTCACTGCATATACACAGAACCTTTTGAAATAAATTTAAAAAAAATCAGAATGTTCACAGATGCACTAATAATTTTTGCAACTTTGTAATTCGATTCGATTCGAGTCGATTCGTCAGAATTTTCGGTGGTTGAAACAGAAAAAAAAACAACACGCACTTAACACAAATTACATTTTATTTTTCAGCGACTCTTAAATGAATACTAAAGTGAAAAGTTATCGAGTTTTAAAATTTCGTGAGTGATTTAAATATAATTTTTAATATCGAAGTAAAAGTGAATCGAGCAATGCGTCGTCGTACGTTACCAACGGTACGCGAAAAACCGGTGCCGCCCCGCGAATGGCCGCTGTATGGTCTTGTGGGCCTTGTGTCTCTTCTTTGTTATGGAAATAGTCTCGATGGACAGTTTGTTCATGATGACATCCCAGCAATAGCCATGAACAAGGATGTGTTGGCCCTCACACCCATCATCAATGTCTTCAAAAACGACTTCTGGGGTACTCCGATGTCCGACGTCAGCAGCCACAAGTCTTATCGCCCGTTGACAACATTAACATTCAGGTAAGTTTTTTATTATAACCTCAATTACAATTATTTTGAAATGAATTCTTCCGAGGCACGACCGCCTGAAAGATACAAACTGTCGTAAAATGAAAGCTAAAGTATTACAAAAGGGAGGATAAGTATTATATTATTGTATAGTATGTAAGGAGGTTGCATTGGCCACTTGTAAGACTAGTCGTGGAACAAGATATTGTGAAACTCCCTTGAGTACTCTTTACCTTGGAGACCGACTTAAGCTTCCACCTTCTTACAACATATCTATTAATTTTTAAAGGTTTTCCTCCACAATTTAAAATTTTTCGTTCATTCTCGCGAAACTTTTTTAATCAAACCATATTTTATATATTGGGTATTGCTTGAATTAATTTCCATGCAAGATTACTATGATGAATATAAGAGTCTTGTAAGCATGTATTATATCAATATGACCTTTGCTCATCAACATGTTTTAATATTATTCGTTATGAATGAACGGTTATGAAATAAGAAATTCATATAGTTCTTTTATATTTTATCGCAGAAGAAAAATAATAAAATACGGGAACATATAATTTATTATATTTTTCAATAATTTAGATGCTACATAATATGAATTAAATACCACATGGAAAGAATTACAAAACACCTGTTCGAATGATTAAATTCATACCTTTACCGTTTTATACTACAACGTCATGTTAATCTTCTTTAATCGACCTTTGTCTTATCTACCGAATTAACGTTATACAAAATCCCATTTTTTTACCTCTCCGCACTGAATTGCATAAAAAAAATTAAATTAATTTCTAACAAGTCTCTCAGTGCTCACTATTTTTGCTATTATTATAGCTGTCGTCAAAATTCTAAAAAAAAGTAATGGCGTAATCACATAGATAAAGTCGTGTTAGTAACATAAACAAACACCTTGCAATCTCGCGTTACAGGTGAACCATTTTCTTATCCGTCCCCGGAGACTGTTACGGCGGCCATCTTTCAGGATTTCAGGCATCAGAATTACGGCCATCTGAAAAAAATAAAATAAAGGCAAGTGATTACTCAACGTCCGCTGTCATCCGGTGATAGATATATTTAATAAAGGACCTCGTGTGTCTCTGTCAGACCTGCCGGCGATATTTATATTGTATAAATATTCTTATCGCACCATTGACATTATATGGCTAAAATGCTACATTCACTCTGTTTCCCTTTTTACCTTAGTTGAAATAAGTATATTGCTTCATTTCTTGGAACGTTGAACGTCGCGTCGGTGACCGAAATGGTTTTTGGCAACAGACGCCCATTATAATAACCGGTCTCTCTTTTTATATGTTTTACATACAGTCTGCTTTTATACCCGCTTACCATTTAAGATATTTATATATTTAAAAGCTATCTTTGTAAATATTTTTTATAACCAAGTATAGTATGATTTTAAATATACAAATAAAATAAAATGAAAGTATATTGAGCGGTGGAAGGCGTAAAGAGGTGTATGCGGGGACGGTCGTGTTTCTGAAGTCTTATTGTTCTTTATAGCATAATGCAGTCTACATAATAGTGTCTTTCTGGATGGGTGGCTTGTTGTTTCTTGAAAAACTAAAATACTTGCTTCTACGGCAAATACACTATGAATAAAACACATTCACCCATATGTCGACTTTCTTCACGTTCACACTACATTCGCATGCAACAGCTTGTTTATTCGCCTCTCGAGCATTCAATATACAGGGAAGACTTTGAAGATTTGGAAAAAAAAATATAAATTAATAAAAGTAAAAATATGTATAGTTTGGGCCGCCATCTCGGGATCAGATGTTTATGTGAAGTACCCAGTAGTGGCTTTGTGTCTGTTAAATATTTTTCACTTATTTTTGCGATACCCTACGACAATTTTTATGTCGATGAGATAAATTTACTAAATTTTAATTAATTTACTGTGGCCAATTACTTTTACACAACTGCCCAATAACTATGAAAAAGTAACCAATAACTATTACTTTTTACAATTTTTTCGTTTTGATAGCATAACTTTTTTGCTGTTTACTTTATTGAAATATTGTCAATAAAAAAACATTTAAGAGTTATTAAGCACTACATTACAGTTTACAGATGTCATGTGACTGTACTTTAAAATGGACTTCCTTAACCGGCTAATAACTATAGAAGTCACCACATATGTATATTAATACATTTAATTATTCCCTATTGAATAAAACAAAAACGGAATAATATTAAATGGTATTATTTCTACAGTTAGAAGTTCATTCGTAAGTTCCCAAAGGCTTAATACTTGGTCGTGTTTGAAATGTTCCGATGAGTGAAGCCCCTTTGCATTTACACTTGGCCGCGCAGCTCTTCTAGTTTAGGAAAGACATTGAAATATTCAGAAGTGAGCAGTACAGTGCACTATCTCTTAAATATATATAATTCGTTTATTCTCCACTTCCTTCTCCGTTGCTCTTGCAATCGGAATCAGCTTCTTACACTTTCTACGAGTTCGTTTCCTTTACATTTTGCATCCTAGTCGTCGCGTCGTAGTGCCGTAGTAGAAGTCGTAGCATCACTATGTTTAATATGTATTACCTGCACTATGCCTACATATTCATTGCAAAAATCAGTTTATAATTATAATATAATTTTGTGTTATTGAAAAATATATTACCAATATTTATTCATTTGTAATTAATGACTTTGTCATTTTAAAGTATTACCCCACATATACGTATGTTTTATATTATATAAAAGTATTCGTGTGTGATAGCGGTGGCTATTTTTGTCTAGCGATTCGTCCCTTTTAAAGTATGTCAAATAAATTCAACAGTATCTTGGTTTAGTGTGTTTGCGATAAACTGTGACCTGAGCTCTGAAACGATACCTTCCTGTGACACTTATCCACGAAAACTACGACCACCATCATCACTATTACCACTATTTCTGCAATCGTAGAAGATATAATAGTGATAATATTAATCTATTGTAAAAATAGTTTTCATTGATATATCATATAAGGATTTTTTAAAACAATATTATATACCTTAATATTTTGTATTTCGTATTAATTTTTAGTAAGGATCTCTCAAGAATGAAAAAGACACATGTTTAAGTTTTATTTATTATTTTTTTCGGAATTTGAACAACTTATATAAATGGAATTCTATATTTTCATATTTTTGATTAGTTTTTTTATTGAACGTTCATATGATATTACTAATGGAACATTAATGAAATTTGTTATAAAATATCATGGAAAAAAACTTATTATAACTATATTTTTTGCACATAATAATACAACCAAAGATATTCTGTAACGTGTCTCTTTCTCTTTGTTTAATAATATACCTTTTTAATAATAACCTTTGGAAAATAGTTACGATGTCTTTTATGCACTTTATAATATAAAGCATATATTGTTGTTGATAGCTTTAGAATATACGACCATTCAAAGGCTTAAAGTTACTGTCATATTCACGCATTTTACCCATTTTATTTGTATTTTTTGCTTTGTTGTAATAAAATATAAGCCCTTTAAAAAAAACGTAATGGAACAGTGTGTGATTGTTACAATACATTATTATATATCGCCTGCTCCAGCGTATAATATCGTAAGTGCAAAAAACTCTGTGGGCTTCTAATTCTATGGAACTGAGCCACATATTGAATCTGGTAACACTGCCTGTCACGTGTCACTCGGTACTTACTATTATTTATAACATATAACAGTTTACGATTAAATACCTTCTATTGAGAGAGACATGAAATGTGTAATAGATAAAAGATGATCCTACATCAGTTGCCGGTCAAATAGTACTATTTTACTTTTTCTCCCAGTCCCACTTAAAAGGTTAAATAATGATTGAAAATCAACATTTGTTGACGCAATATGTGACTCAATTCCATAAATACTTAAGAGCACACAGATTTTTTTGCACTTACGATATTATACGCTGGAGATTATTACGATGTATTTTTTAATATTTTTCGGTTCTTGTTGAATTCATTTATGATTAAAGTGTATACGCACGTGTATTTAAATAATTTGTATTGAATCACCAAAACGAAAACACAACCACGGGTTATTTGCGAAGGTATGTTTGTTAGGAACAAAGGCAAAGAACATGAAAAGCAAAAGCAAAGGCCTAACACGACATTAATGGAATCCATCTTTGAGAACGATGCGAAAAACAATTTCTGTACGGCAGCTGTCCGACACCATGAATGATGGAATACTGTTTTAGGAAAAAAGGCTTACACACATTAGTGCACTCTTTCACCGATATAAGCCTAAGATGTCTTTTTTATTTATATTACGACTATGTCACTCAAGTAACGTGTAAGGAATTTTATTATATAATTTTACCCTAAAGAGCTACCATTAATTAAAAATCCGGTACAGAAATTAATGATAATATCATATATATTATATAGGGTAAATTTGCCAGTACTGGGATGATTAAGCACATTTTTTATCATATCTAATGTTGATATAGAATAACATTATAAATTATTGAAAGCTTAAATATTTTATGAATTCAATTAGATGCATTATATAATTTAAAAAAAAAATCACTCTTTATGATTGATAAATAACCAATAAACAGTAGAGACTTATAATATTGATCACTATAATAAGAAAAAAATGTCCTTCGCAAAAATTTAAAAATGGCTACACAAATGCAAGCACGAGTATTTTAATACTTTCGTTAGGTTTTTGTCCATTAATTCAATCTTGAAACCAACAACAGTCTTTTTGGTGAAAGTTCTATCAACGATTAATGGTCATGTGTATTTTTAAAGTTAAAATTTCATTATTATTTTATTTTGATCACTAACAATCAAAGTTGAAATGACCACGTTTCCATCTACTGGTCAATATTATGTTATTTATTTGGAAGTTAAAAACTATGAGAAATGTTCATTTAATTAAATAAAGGTAAAGGTATGTTATACAAGAAAAACTATTTTATAAATTTAAATGCATTCATTGTTTGTAGTAGGTATTTCGTATAGTAGGCAAATGAATTGACTCCTGGGGTATGCAAGTGTAATTAAAACGGTTTGTATCTGGTGTAGTGTATCTGTTGTAACAAAGGTTTTAAAGCTATAGAGGAGGCACGGGGTTCAGCTTTGTCCTGGTTGAGAAGGTAAAGTGTTCACTGGAATGGTCAGATAGTATCTTAAGATTTATATGGACATTATGTATGAAGGGACTATCACGTAGTGCCCGCTGCTTTTTACGCCATCCCGCACAAAATCACTTTATGTGTTCCTCAACAAACCCCAGTCTATTGTTTTATTATCACCATAATATCTTTTATACACAACCTACACTTGATGATGATACATTGTACGGTTAATAACACGAATATTTCATAAAAATGTGCTACATTATTTTCCTCGGCGGGGACTTCAATCCTCTCCCCTGTTCTGTCAGTACGCATTCACTGACGACACTAACCATGCGAGATAAACCTTAACAAAAATTATGTACACACGAGAAAAAAGGGGGGCACATAAAAATGAGGCATCTTATCTTGTCTAAAAGAAAGTTTGACCACGATAAACTGGAAGCGACTTGCTCAGCAAAAAAAAAGCCTCATAAAATCCCCAGACCATCAATCAATTAAGAAGAGGCCTCGGGGCTCTTCGCTCCCACTTTGATCGATTCTGATTGATATGCTTCGCTATGAATAAATATTCGATATCTAAATGCTCTTTTCAGCACAAAAGGTCAAACATAAGACATAAGAGAGGTTTGCTCCGAATTTATCACGGCTTTTATATAAATATCCACACTGGGGGTAAAAAATATGACAATACAGGATTGTTTTTTTATTGATTTACTTTCAATAAATATTGGGCTTACTGTTTTGTTGCTTATTATTACAATTTCTTCATTACGTATAAGTTTTTACAATGATTAATAAAACAATACATCTTTGGAAATAGACTAAGGTGTACAGAGTGTATAAATCTTTTTACCTATAACTAACATGAGAATGTTTTATTTAAATTTGATTAAAATTGAATGGTAACCCATTTTTTTATGAAATTATTATCATCCATAATTATTAGTCATTACGCATATAATACTCATAAATATTATATAACCTTTTATTTTATTTTAAAAATCATTTTCAGTTCTGTGATATTTCAAATTTTAATTTAAAAGAAAAATTGCAATAATTAATATATTGCAATTTCGACTATCAATATTAGAGTATAATACATGATGAATACTTTAACATTATATTAAAATTGATATTGTAAATAATTCAAGAAAAAAATTAATTAACACTCGATACACCAATCATTTCAGGCAGGACTCGACATCTGAATTCAGAATTATATATAGATTTAAGTCGCCCATACATTTTATATTGAGTTAGTTTAGGTTAGCTTAGGTACATTTTATATTCTGAGTTAGGAACTCAATATTTATCCTCACCTTGTTTTTTTTTGTATTTACTCGTTTCGTGTTCAATTGCTTATATTTAAGTTAAAGCCGCATATGAGTTAAATTTGTGAAGAAATGAACCGGAAAATCTTGTAAGCTAACAATATAAGCGTGATGCATCAGTTAAATAAGTAGAAGTCCAATTTAAAAAAATTACATATCAAGTTTTTCTAGAAGAGAGTGGTAGAAAGTAAACTCCTCTTGAAACGGGAGCGAAGTTGTGAAAAAAATAAATATGAAAAGGTGTCCGCAATCTCTTGACACCTTTAATGCAAACCAGTGGAGGCACTTTTGTCGTTAGAAATATTTTAAGATGATGCAACGACAAAGCACAAAGAGGACGGGGCTTATATTCTTTGATAAATAACACCCTAATAAAGAACGATGGCGGCGACACATTACTGTCTCTTCCTCACAACCATACTACTATTACAATATCACACCCCCATACTTAGTCTTGCTCATCTTTTCCAATACCGAGCTTTTCATACAATTCGTCACGTTTTGAATTTTTAAAACATCCCCCTTTTGGCATTCAGAGTCGGTGCCCGACTTTATTGTTCGCCGGTGTTAAACACATACGAATCTCTTTGAACAATTTAAATCCGACCCTTCACAAAGTCAATGTGAGATTATACTATAACATTATATATTACAATTTATTTATTATGTACGAGTTTTTACAATGATTGATAGAATAATACATCTTTGGAAATAGACTTAGGTGTACCGAGTATATAAATCTTTTTGCCTATAACTAACATGAGAATATTTTATTTAAATTTGACATGGATAATATTATTAAATTATAGAAAGAATGACCCCATTTACAAATATGAAGATTAATAAATAACACCCAACAATAAAAGCACTTAGAATTATTATAAATTATTTAAATCCTTTAATCGATCTTTAGATGGCTTCTTTTATTAGAGGATAACTTTGTCAGTTTAGCTTTTCAGTAGACTAATAAATATGACAATTTCTTTATTAATAATATAAGTTTATACAATGATGATAGAACAGTACTGCTTGAAATAGACTAGGTATATAAAGCTTTTTATCTATAACTAACATGAGAGTGTTTTTATTTAAATTTGGGCATGGATAATGCTGTTAGGTTATGGAAGGGATTAAAAGGTAGTCCGTTTGCAAGGTAATAAAGTTAATGAAATGTAGCTTAACCAATAGAAGCTGTGTTGCAAAGGTATATTGGATAAGAGCTAGTAACGGTTCGTTTGGGTAAAACAAAATTTGAGTCGAGTGGATTATTAGAAATTTACAGATTATTTTTAAAAATAATATCAATTTTGGTAGTCCATTGGTAAAATGAACTTACGTTTCCTCGAAGCACATTTGGTTTTATTTACATGTGTTATGATTGGGTTAGTCGGGAAGTTAG
>JAGTTH010002618.1:0-46258 GCA_022606485.1 Agraylea sexmaculata
AAGAAGAAAGTCACATTCATAATTTATTAGATAGTACGGAACATAAAGAAAACTATTATGTCAAAATTGGATTTCAATGCGTCAAGCATGTTATAAAATATGAAGTACGCGCAAAAAAAGCGCCAGGACATGACATGATTACCGGAAAGATAATCAAAGAATTGCCAGATATCGGATTAAGATTTCTAACCATAATATTTAACGCGATACTTAGAATGGGTAGCTTCCCTAGACAGTGGAAAATAGCAGAAATTATTGTGCTACCTAAACCAGGTAAACCACCCGAAGAAGTCACTTCATATCGACCGATAAGCCTCCTGCCAATATTTTCAAAATATTTGAAAAAATTCTACTGCGCAACATGAAACCAATACTTTTTCAAGAACACATGATCCCTGATCATCAATTCGGTTTCAGAGAAGCGCACTCAACAATTGAACAAGTTCATCGAGTTGTGACGATCATAGATCGCTCCATACAAGAAAAAAACTACTGTTTAGCAGCATTCTTAGATATCAGTCAAGCTTTTGACAAAGTCTGGCACCCAGGCCTGCTTTATAAAATCAAAGGAAAACTGCCCAAAAACATGTATGATAGTATCAAATCGTACTTGACCGATAGACAGTTTTTTGTTAAATATGACAACGAAACTTCAAATCTTAATACCATAAGATCTGGAGTACCGCAAGGGAGTGTACTAGGTCCTGTACTGTATCTAATATATACAAACGATCTCCCCAAAACCGACAACACAACACTGGCTACATACGCTGACGATACCGTCATACTCGCTTCGGACAAAGATCCAACAGCTGCCTCACAATTCCTCCAGAAACACCTTGACACAATACAGAAATGGCTTGAAGTATGGAGAATTAAAGTAAATCAAACCAAATCGACACACGTGACATTCACAAACAAAAACAGACATGTCCACCAGTGAAAATTGGTGGGAAAAATATTCCACAAGAAGACTCGGCTAAATACCTCGGTATACACCTTGACAGAAGCCTAACATGGCAAAAACACATTAAGACAAAGAGACTTCAAATGGAACATAAAAAAAGACAAATGTACTGGTTGATTGGCAGACATTCCCAACTCACACTTACAAACAAGCTATTGCTGTATAAGCAATAATCAAACCCATTTGGACATATGGATGTCAACTGTGGGGGACAGCTAAGGATACTCATATCAGCAGTATCGACAGGTTACAAAACAAGAACCTGAGAGCAATTTTAAATGCTCCATGGTATGTACCCAACTGGGTCCTATTACAGGACTCTAAAACAATGACAGTACGCGAAGAATTGAAAAAATTCAGCGAAACGTACAAAAGTAGATTAAAAAGTCACCCGAACGTACTAGCGAGGGACTTATTGACCGTAGACTACGCAAGACGTCTACAAAAATACAGACAACTTGACTTGCCAGCAAGATTCAAGGACTGACAATGGTGTTTACTTGATAAAACAAGTATGAACACTTGAACACTTATAACCTAAACACAACGCCGGGATAGAGTCGTCACTGGACAACCAACCCTCAAGACAATGTGACAACAGACGACGAGTAAGATGTCTTTAGACAGGGTACTCAAAAATATAAATCAAAAAAAAAAAAAAAAAAATATTCTAAAAAATCAAATACCGAGATTTTATTAATATTGTTCCTGATGTCTCAGTCATAACAGCTGCTTCAATTATGAATAATAGTAAAGCGAATGGTAAAAAATATATTTAAAATATTAATATTACAAAATAAATATAACTATAGATGTCATATTAAATCTTAAACTATTTACTTACTGTATTTTTTTATTCTTTTTAACTATGCCCAATTATCAAATCATTAAAAAGCTTTTTTACAATATTTCGCAAGCATTCAGGAACTCGTATTTCAAAATATTTCGAATAAAAAAGTGTAATGTTCCAAAAAGAATATAATATACTGCTCTTCTTCTTACAATAAGTAAATTCCATTGACATTCTAATAAAAATTCTCATTGCACATTTTTTCCAACACCTATATATATAATAATTATATTTTATAAATTCCTTAGTAGCAAAATAATACAAGAGTTTCTTTTCCCTAGTCATAATATTTCTTTCCTCTTTTTCCAGACAGATTGTATGCAAATTTATCCCTCGCTTGGGCGAAGATACTTCTTCTCATCGTTGGCTTTTTCCGTGCCACTAATTTTCAAATCAACGTCTCTTCTCTCTTCAAACTTTACCGATGCAATGAAACTGTGATTTAGTTTTGTACACTACATCGTGAATTTACGAGACGATGTTTTTAACACTAACCCTCAAATACCCGTTGTTGATATTTTTAAAGAATAAATTCCCTGGGGCCAAAGACATCACAATAAAGACTTAATGAGCACATCCTTCAATATGTGAATACGTTCAAAATGATGCAAATTTTATATAGACGTCTTTGCACTCTTTAGAAGGGTGACCCTCAATTGTAAGGGAGGTTTTGAATTGTTAATTAATTGTATTGATAGTCTAACCTTGAACTGTTTCGCAATATAAATTATTGATCACAACCCTCGCGACTATAAAATCGATGGAGGAAGAAAATACAAAAGGTTATTTGGAGGTTGGAAAACTTAGGACCAGCCACAGGGGAATAAAATAAACAGACTGTTCTACCGACGATAAAAACTTTCACAACTTCCACCCTCTACAAAATCGATAGAACATTTTTTAACTTTCATAATATTAGATCATGATGGTTTATTAATATTGCATAATTTAAAAATAAAATTTACTCAGTAAGTAGACTTTATCAAGCCATAAAAATGACTATACTTAAAACAGACAACTAATTATTAACATGATTAAAAATTTAATATTTTAAATTTTATTCACTCATTTATTTACGCCATAAGAACGTCAATCAATAATTTTTAGATCAGGTTTATTAATATGGGATTACTTTGCTTTTAAACTGCTTCTATCATATTGTAGTACCATTTACGTCATTTAAAATTAATATTCACCTTATGATTTATCTTTATTATTATTATTAAGTTTATAATAGTCTCCGTATTTACCTTACAATTCAGGAAATCAGAGTAAACTTGGATCAAGGCAATCGATCAGGATCTTATTAATAATATTCCCGATCTCTCATTCGGCACAACGTTTATATTTTATTTGAGCGGGATTTGAACCCAACACTACAGTATTTGTAAATATCTCCTGATGTCATTGCGTATTAAGTCAGTAAATAAAAAAATATTTTTTATTGCATTCGTGAAATTTGTGTAAATGCGTATTAGTTTGCCGTTGGCAAATTAATATCACTTTGGTGGTTATTTCTTATAATTTTTTTTCTTTCTTTATGAATTGTATATGAGCTGATATTTAAATTTGATATTGGATACTTTCATCACGATAACTAGGATACGAGATTATCCTCAATTTATAGAGTGTGTTACGAATGTTTATGATACTCGTATCGAAGGTGGTTTAGTCCAAGTATGGTTATATCGAGGCAGGTGTTTTGTCGGCTTCTCTTTGAATTTATGTGCTTACAGAGTGATTGTTAATCATGAAATTGAGATGAAGTCTTCGTCGGATCAGATATGTCACCAGGTGAGCATTCATCCGACCAACTAGACTAGAGACTTCGTGACTAGTACAGCATTCCTCAACCACATATATTATGGATCAATCACCTGCTACGACAACTAATTGATCTTAAAATAATTCATCCTTGACCATGAATCAAATACAGATTGTTAGGAATGAACTATTCGAATATGTAAATGGTTAATATTTCAGTTTGGTTACTCGGCAGTTACAGGATCCCTGTGCAAAACTTGTCTGTGTGTAGTCTGAAATTGCATTTAGGATGTGAAGGCTTATGTTTCAGGAATGGCAGATGCAAATCATGGTGTTGCCAACTGGCGCCGCTAATTTTTGAGCCAACTATTTCAATTTGTATGCAGGAACCAAAAGCCGCAAAACCGACATAACTCGCTCATAGAATACGGATATTATTACCATTATCCACTCGCGCTTGGGACTTTTTTTAATATATGTGACATTATATTTTTTATCAGAGCTTACTTTAGTTTTCATTATAATGAATATTTATTTTAATGTCATGGATTCCAATAGGACATCAAATACTTCGTGACGACATGCAATCGACTCAGGCTGATTTGTCAACTTTGTCAATTTTTAAGTCATAAATAATCCACAAGTATATCATAAACAATTTAAAAATGATTTTAGTTAATTACAATTTAAATATAGTCACATTACAACACGCAGTCTCTTTGGCGATTACCTTTATTATCGATTATTGTATTATTATATTTCAATTCTCTGATATTTACATAAAAAATTATATAATATATATCTTCAGTTATCAATCATTCATACTTCAAATATTATTCATGGTACAAACTATAAACTTTTATTTTATTCATATTAATATATATTATTTTTCTGATGTCCGAAAATACTAATTGAATAATATATTTCACCGAATAATAAAGTAATATGTATTATAAAAATGTAAGCCGTGCAATGCTCTACGATTGTGAGCAATTGAAATCCTTTTTTTTCAGCAAAGGTTTGGTGATGAATAACCTATAAAATCCTTTACTTAACACCTTAAAGCATTAATGTCAATCGGGATCGGCCCGGTTGATTGCGGAAAAATTTAAGTATCATTACATAAATCCCTCTCTTCCTAAACAATCTCTAAACAATTATTATTTCTTTAAATATCACAGTTTTTTTCACTTTCTCAATATCAATTTTATTCAGAACCTATTTTTTTTTTTATTTATGGTTTCTTCCTTGACTTAAACTCTCCTCATGTTAATCAAGTTTCCTTTAATTTTTATTTGTAAATGAATTTCGGTTGAATTCCTGCAATTAATATTATTAAAAACCACAATGGGGGTCTAATTAATTTGAGGTCGGACAGGATTTCAATTCCAACTGTCACTGCCTCGAAGGCTTCATTTTACTAATAATGTGTTCAGGTACATTCACATTTTATTATATTTTACCTTCCTACTTCCTTTCATCCCCTTTTACTCGATTCGTTGACCTTTTCATAAAGTTCAACGGTAAGAAATTGCTTTCACATTATTTATTCCTCGACTTATAATTGAAGATTTAACAGATGTGCATTTTGACACGTTGAAGAGAGCATCCGAATCCAATTAATTAGCAATATTTTTATATCAAAAATATTATTGAAACAGAAAGTATGCCTATATATAATGTGTATTATTAATAACTAGAGTCCTATAACCGTATTTAGGCCGAAACACATTATTGAACAACCCGTTAATACCCCAACAAACCTTATATTATTATAATGTAAACATAATTAACCACTAAAATTTGATTATTATTTCGTGTATGGATTTATGTTTTAACTATTGTACGTATACAATAATACTATTTTAAAGCTTTTTTTAATATGGTATATTGATAATCTTGGGTAGCTGAGGACTGGATTTAAACTTCATAAAATTCCCAAGGAAAAAGTTCTGAATTTTGTTTCCCAAATGAGAGATTACATGACCGAAGAATAATCTGATACAATAATGTCATTGTTCCACACCATCAAATCAGAGTAGATCTTTTTTGAGAGTGTTTTTTGTACAAAATTACACATTACTTATAAATGATTTTATCAAAAAATTTATATAATCTCAAAAGAAGCTATGTTTTTTTAATGTAAATTTCCTGGCTCTTCGTAAATATTAAAATTTACCTAATATCTTCAAATCCCGCACAAATAAAAAAAATTAATTTGATCGGTTGTTTCGACTGGGATGGGATGACATAATATTAATAAAATCCCGGTCGATCGTCTTGATCCAGGTTTACACTGATTTCCTTGACCGACAGACAATTAATTAACACGTTGTGTCTAAAAAAAAAGTATTCAAACCTCAGCTACCCTAGTAAGAGGTTATCCTGGGAATAATATAATATGCTGGTTTCCCATGCCACCACACAGTGATAAACCTTATGAAAGTACTTTATTTGTAGTCAGTTGTAAGAATTGTGATATGTCGCAAACGCCTTTGACTGATACCACCATAAAAATACAATCACCGTCATTCACAATATTTTATAATTATCTGATGACAACTTTTGTTTATGCCGGGAGCGAACTCCATCGGACTAAATTGTTGGGATTCTCAATTTTAAACTTTGCTAATAACGTTTATAATATTCTAATAGATTTAAAAATCTGAAGTAAAACTCATTAGGTACATAGGAAATTTATCACTTTATTAAAATCTAAAAATTTATAACAATATCAATAGTGAAATAAAAATTACGTGCGTTTTTCTTGAACAACTACTGGACTTTGTTGGTTTTTGGCGATTGCTATTTGGACTTGGGCTATTATTTACAATTACCAAAGCCGATATTAAATAAAACCGTAGTTACATTTACATTAATAAAAAAGTTACTACACCAAAAATACTGTAGATAATAATTCATCTCCATTCTGATCGTGTAAAATGTCTAACAGTCACTGGGGCCCAATTTGCGTTGTATACATGTTTGAAAAATGCACAATGCTTCCATCAGTCTTTGTAAAGTTATCTCGACACCATCGCGAGGCTTTTTTCAACTTTTCCATTTTTCTCGGTATTTTATTTTTCGTAGAAAGTTTCATAATTGGCCAAGTGAACAAAAGGTAATGCAGCTGCGGCCAGTCTTTCTAATTCAATCCTCTTCTCGGCCAGACTATGTGCATATAAAATAACAATGCCCACCCTCGTTTTATTATTAAATAGTTGTGAAACCAACAATATGCCGTTTTTCACACCGACAATCAGGAACACTGAATAATCCACGTGGACGTGGCTTTTGTTCTGACAATAACTCATATACTTTGATTTGCAAGCCTATTGTTGATTATATTCATAATTGATTTGCACGTTGCTAACTTGTTGGCTGTTATATTTCAATCACTCTTTCACCAGAGATGACTAATCAGACCAATCTCGCCTTTGGTCATAAGTTTGGCATTTGCTCTACAAATATAAGAAACAAGGAATGCATTATAAATTCCACCCCCCCAATTTATGTTAAGGTTAATTTCCCATGTACTATCCCTTTTATTTTGCCTAGCCATGTATTGAATCCCTAATGAATCTGAACGATGAGAATTTTAATCTAATTTACATTATATAATATCGTGTCTTGTTTATTTATTTAATTCGATTAAAGTTTATTGAAATCATACTGCTTTGTAGTTCTAACAAAATTTGAGCTCTTTATAATAATGAAAATTATCGTAAAAATAATTAGTATTAAAGGAAAAAAATAATGGATATTATTCCAAAAAAACATATACTGAATTTCTCAAAATAATAATTAAATAACCTGAATTATTTCAAAGTTTCTTAATATTAAGGCAGTTTTTCGATTCTTAGTCGTTATTAGGCTTAGTTAAAATTTACCACGTAACGTCATTAATACGTCAACGTACCGATAACGAAACATAGTAATAAATTATGACGTATAAATGACGTCAAATACTATTAATACTTACAAACCATTAAACAACCTGGTCAAGATTAATCATTTCTATAAAATATTTGTTTTGATGTAACACTATTAATTTTATTATAAAAACTATTTGTGACTAAGAACAAATTATAAATACTAAGTTAGTTAGTACCACTGACATCCTGATGAAAGTGATAATGTACAAGTGAACTCTTGTTTTATGAGTAGAATCGGTCCATTGACAGAAATAGTACTAGTGTTTGGATTAACCTAACCCTAAATACAAAACACTCTGATTGATGACCTCATAAAGTGCATCTGCTTTATAGCTTAAAAAGTTAACGACCTCCAGCACAAACTTCCTCATTTTTAATATGACTTTTGTACACACTATTTATACGGTATAAAACTGATATAAATTAATTATATTTTTTATAGTTTTATGTGGTATAGTAGTAACATTGTCCTTTGAAGGTGGTTTCGTATTGTAACTTTATGTATAGTAGACCTGTCAAATAACCTGCAAAGCCTTCCTTTTCTGACACCTGATTAAAACGTCCAACCCTGAACTTTTGCTATTTGACTATTAAACTTTTTGAATGTGTAATACCGTATGAAATGTAAATGTTTCAGATTGTTTATTACCAGTGGTATCACAAAATATGATCTGATCTGTTGGTCTGTTTTGCGATCTGGAGCAGTAATGGGCCTATAGTGTGTGACTGATGTATCAATGGTTTGGTCGGGACATATTCCCCATTATGCTCCACCATGATGATCTTTGTGTTCTCAAACACCGCGTCCTTTTCCTTTCTTAATCTTCAAATCAATGCCTCGTTCCTATTTTGATTCGTCAGCCTTATACTGATTGAAAGCTGTGCGATTTAGCAGCTCTAATATCGCATTATTCCCCTCCTATTATCCCACATTCTAGACCCAATGACGGTCACACAACCCTTGCTGTACCTTCACTAAAATAATACCCCCATATAACCCATTGTCCTAACCAACGATCATCTGGATTACACTACTATAATACTAGTTTATTAATATATCAACAATTTGCTTTAAATAATATTTTTTTGGTAAAAAGCATTACTTTACATTAAATTTATAATACAATACATTTTAGGAAGTATGCTTATATTATGAATATATGTGTGAATCTTTCTTAAAATGAGAATTCCTATTTACTTAAAAGATACAAATCTGAATTATAAAAACATGGATAATATATGTAAAAAAATGTTGTAATATATAAAACAGTTCTTTGGAGTAACACCAATTTCAAAAGTCACAAATGTATAACACCATTATTTATTTCTAATTCTATGTTATTAATTATAAAAATGATCCTCAATTTTAATTTTAAATATCTAAATTCGCTAAATAAGAGATAATCCTATCATATCGTAGTTTAATTGTTATTGTATTTTACTTTGATCGTTGTTTCCTCTAATATCACATAAAAATTTCATTCTGAAGTTAGTTATAGATAAAAAGATTATTATTTCAATAATGCAAAATTTAAATTAAATAAATAAATTGTAATATTTAATCGTTGTTATAGATAAGCTGTAAAAATATTATTATCTTTTTTACTTTTTTAAATATAAAATATATTATAATATGCATCGTTGAGTGTTGACTATTTTTAACAAGTTTGGACATCGCTAGCTTAAAAAAATCTATACAACCTTATTAAAGCTATTTGTGGTAAAGGATTATTTCTTGTAAAATATAAAATTTATAATTATTTCTAATACAGTTAAATTATTGTCTAAAAAAAGTAAATAATCAACAAAAAATAAGATATATTGTGTGATTGAACCTTGGTTCTGATATGTGGTGATAATTATTTTTTTAATATTATATACGCACAGGTTTGTTTTGGTCCGTACATTCATTAGTATAATTATTTTGGTATTCACTAATGAGTTTTCTTGAAACGAACCACAGTTGTAATTAAGCAATAATATTATAATTTTGAAGCGGGTAATGATGGTACATAATATGTTAAAATTAGCAACCCCTTCCAAATTGTCCACGACCCATTAAAATTTAAATTAATTTCTATCCAGTGGAATAAGGCAATGTTTGTTGAATTTTCTACCTAAATTAACTCTGATTTGAAATTGTTTTCATTGTAAATTAACCTGGCAGCAACTATGTAAATATTTTCCTAGCCGAACATTAAAACGCGTATCAAATTTTGTCAACGCAATAATCAAACGCAAATAAATTTTATTATGCAGATTAATCTTTCGTCTATGCGGAACTAATTTTAAATATATTGTTATAAACTTAATTATTATAATAAATTGTAAATCTGGAGTAACCACGGCACAAATAATCATTCCAATTTTCTACATATTTTTTATATAAAATTTCAAATACATCTATAATTTAAACATTTTATAAGATCGATGCAGGTGTTGCGTATTATTACGTTAATTAATTTTTAAACATAATAATATTTAAAAATTATAAAAAACAATGTTTGCTCCATATATTAATGGAAAATAAAGAAAATTCTGTAAGCATAATGTTTTGTTTTCAAATTTATTTACTTATATATAAACGACCCAAAAAGATTTTTGGGAAGGTTTTTACAAATTGTCAATTTGTCAATTTTATTACATACCTACTTGTATTTACTTTAAAACAAAACCTGTGCCTACTGTTGGATTTTAAATATAGTATTAATTGTAAGGAATAAATCAATGTATTAATATAATAGATTTCTCACGACGATTAACGTTTGGTCCGAGATGAAGAAATAAGTGAAATTCTTTTCTGTTCCTTTGGTTCCCCTTCTTTATACATTGCATTTTTGCAATCAAAGAATCTCTGGGTCTTTTGTACAAGAGCCGGACTGTCTGTTATTGCAAGAAGCATCCTCTTTCCATCGCCTTATTGCAGGTAGCCAGGGTTTACCAACCCCTTGTGGAATGAACATATCTTCAAATCTTCCACTACCTTCAACATCTTGCGATAACAGACTCAAAGAGACGATTGTATCTTCGCATTCGCGCTTCTTTTAAATGAATACGCATTTCAAGGCGCTCATTAATGGACTAAATTATCGCACACGAGAGTGATTGAAATCTATACGGCTTAATCTAAACAAGAATCATGATAAAGTAAATGTCATTTTTGTACAGTACAGTGGAGGTATTAATGGGCACATTAGGTTGCCTATTTCATTAAACCTATATTCGAAAATAATATGAATTATTTCCAGTTAAAATAATAAATTTTCAATGCAACTCAAATTTACTCTTATTTACTCTTTTGTATGAGTATATTCGTGATTGCTATTATTAAACACATATATATATATATATATATATATATATATATATATATATATATATATATATATATATATATATATATATATATATATATATATATATATATATATATATATATATATAATTAAATTAAACGCTGAAGAATGTATTATTTATACGGATTTCTTTGCCTTAAGTAAATTCTCCCAATTACGTATTTTCTCCCAATTACGTATTTTCTCCCAATTACGTATTTTCTCCCAATTACAATTTTTCAGATATATTTCATGAAGTATGCAATTAAGTTTTTAATTCTTGTATTTTAACTAGAACCAGTGAGATATACTCCACTTATAATAATCAAAATCATTTTAATTAATTAATTAAGTATTCATCTATTTTCATATAATATAAGCAAACATAAGGTACAAAGAAAGCAATATTATAAATAAAACTAAACGAAGTGTCTTCCATGTTAAATATTTGCAATCGTGGCCTTGTTTGTGTAGGTTTGTCTGTTTTACGATGTGATGTTTCAATTTTGAAATATTTCAGTTGGGTTGCAATCGAGTGAGTTTTTCAGGCGTACCTTATAAAAACAACACAAAGGATTCTCTATTTTATCCTCGATACACGGTATTGTTTATCCTTTCTCGTGTCTCAGTTATTTGGCGCCTCTATTAAACAAAAGTCCTTTGTAAAGGCGACCTCACACCATATCGGTTTCGATTCCGCCCGACTTCTTTATATTCTCTTCCTCTTATCACGTTTCGATTGATTATATCTCTTTTTCAACTCCGTTTCCGTTTTATTTCAGCTTCAAGTGGAATTTCTCGCCCACCACTCGAAAATGCTTTTTGATGTTTGATACGAGAAAAGATGAGTTTTAATTTGAAGCCTCATTAAATGACAAACTCTTACATTTATTGTATGTAATAAATACATATATTGGCTGTCTGCTGTATATTGATTTCTTATTATTTATTTATGTTGATATATTCAAAAATAGGTAACAGCATGATAGACACATGATTAACAAACATATTAGTCGTGGGTTCGAATCTCGATCAATTTCATGGATTTGATTATTGAGAAAAGCAGAGCCGCTCTATCAATAATTCTGTGTAAGAATACATTGCTTTCATATACAAAAAATAATAATTTCGAGGAATTAGGTAATTCCAGCTATTAATAAGTTATAATGAGTTTTTTTTAACTTTTTTAAAACACCATATCAGGGTTATTTTAAATCGAGACAATTACTTTTAACGATGAAAAAAATCATATCATTTTTAGTATAAAATATACCCAATTTTATGGGAAAATTACTGCATTACATTGAATTGAAATTTTGATTTGCATAAGATTTTTAATAAAAAAATGTTAAGCCTTAAAATATTGCATATTATAATATCAATTAAAAAATCTTTACAACTTGAAGTTAAAACTCTTTTTGAAAACTGCATTAATTTGTGTAAATATTTATGTATTCCATACTATTTTCTTATGGTTTAATTGTTTCCACGTTGACAAAATATAATTTCCTCTCTTTTGTGCGCCCTACTATTATTTATACCTTTATTTTAGACACAGCGAATTAAGTGAAGTATGTACAGTGATGACTATATATTTATTTTTGTGTGTTAATAATATCGATTGTACTGTAGAGTTTGAAGAATGAATGGTTGATAAACCGACATGTGTAAGATTAAATAGTTAAGTTAGGTATTGAGATGTCAGCAGCGGCACCTTCATCAACCTGTATGTGAATGTGTTTGTATGCTGATGAATTCCCTCAGGTGTACCGGGAACATCCAATAAACCTCCATACGACAACTCGTATTAAATCACTTATGTTCACACATGTTTGACACGACCGAACCAATGACACATTAAAATATAATGCAATGTAAATAGAAAATCGACTTATCTGGGAGAACTTTCAGCATTCGGGGTATCTAACAATGCGCCCATTTATTAATAAACTTTTCAGGGGGCACGTTATTAAGTGAAGTCAGAGATTTAGTTTTGCACATTGCAATATTTTGTACTGGTTGTAGTGACAAACGAGGGTGGGTGCAAAGTTTCGAGGACAAACTCCACAAACATTGTATAATACCCACTTTCCTGCTACACGAGGCCACTTTATAAAGGTTATATAATTTTGACACAATGTTAATTCCCAGTTTGTTTTTATCTCTTTCACATTTACATTTAATTGAATTGTGGCCATACAAGATATGTGTTAAAAAATACTCATGTTTCTGATTGACGTGTCCGTACAATGAGACCTTTCTGTTATATTTTTGAGGAATCATACTTGAGAATCACCATTCCGATTGGATTCGAACCCAGTACCACAAGTGGAAGGTTTCAAATAACCTGCTAACGAACCACAACTTTTATTATCCGTATTATTGACCATCAACAACTCGGCGGGAAGCATTAAATAACCCGAATTAGTTTCAACAACAATTAAACATGTGAAATATATAAATAACTAATTTGTCAAAAATATATTTATCCCATTTTACCTTTACATATTAACAAGGTTATTTAAATTAAAATTTTCAATTTTTCGTGTTTTTTTAATGTTCCACTGTTATTTTTATGCGATACATTCATATTTTTCTCTTTGCGATGTTTATTAAGTATATTTTGTTATTCTATAGTATTCAAAAATTATTATATTATTTCGATTATTCCTTTGTTCTCATACATTTCTTTCCAAATTTGCTCAGATCCATAAAGTTTTAAAAGCATTCACAATTTTAATACATTAAGAACTATCATTCCATGGATTCGAGAAAACCGATCGGGATTTTTATTATTTATTCCTAATCTCTATGTGCATAAATTCAAAACAATATCTAAATATATAAATTTTTGCCTTCATACACCTACAATTTCAAGAACAAGAAATACAATCACAAAGAGTGCTTGCTTTCATTTAAAATTCATTAGACGAATCTCTATTTATAATTTGATTGAATCTCAAAGAGAAATATTTTACGGGCCATAATAAAATAGTTAGTGATTCAAAATACTTGGAGTAAAACTTGCGAATAGTTCTAGAATAGCTAAAAGCATTAAATTATGCCCGAAAGACTGAAAAGTTCCACTTATATCTTTTGACAAACGCATAATTTATTTTGTTACGTTCCCGATGAAAGTTTAAGTGTGTTTTTGAACAAATATTTTATCTTTCGATTAAAAGCACAACAAAGAAATCTTACCGAGACTGAAACTTTCTTTTTAACAATATTTACAGATATTGTTAAATGTGAAAATTATACATACACTCATAAAAAATACTATTAAATTATATAGGCTGATTTTATTTTGGGAACCAATATCAAATATTTACATTAAATATATTTGTGTGTTCTCGTGTTTGTATTATATGATTACTGGGTGCTGTTTGCACAACCAAATCACGTGGATTATTTAAATAATTTATCTAAATGTTGTTTGAGTATAGTGTGATGTAAAGTAGTCCAACATGGAGTTACTGCTTTTTCAATCTTGATATACAATTTTCTTTGAGATATTGTAGTGAATAGTGAACATACAATGTATATGAGCCAGTATAGTGTTACTTTGGGGGTAGTTGCATATAACCTTAGGGGATGTCGTGTACACAGATTTTTTCACAGAGCCGAGTGTTTGACCGAGCCTAGTAGTCCCCATTCCACAGTCCTTAGTCCCTGGTCCTTCTGCTAGTCCCTTTGAATCCTTGAGGAGAAACGCAAATAGAAGTCGCGCCGCGGGACACATAAAAGATTCTTTATCCCCCTATACGTTTTCGACTTTTCGCGATTAGCAAACCCTTTCACAACGATCCGTCCATTTGTCTCCAATTTCCACTGCCTTTTTACTCTCATCTATGAAAATAAACTATTTATTTTATTAATATGTATATTATATTAATCAATCTACATATTCCCATATTCAATTATGAAAAGTAGACTTCTGACTAGCGTTCTAGCTCAGGAAATTTTCAGGCTTCAAACATCTTGGGTTGAATCCCAGATTGATTTAAAAAAATATTAAAATTGAGAATAACCGAATAACATTCTCGGTTATTAAGTCAATACCTCAAATCGGAGGTTGAGAAATGGCCAACAAATGAAATTCGAATAAAATTCATACAAATAACACCAAATGCAAACAAACAGCCCCTTTATTCATTTACAAAATTAAATAAATATTTATCTTTCTTATTCTTAAATTGAATATAAACGCTCGTGAAAGCTTTTTTTTACAGAGTAGACAAAAACAAAAAAAAAAACGATATGAAACAAAAAATATTGTGGAAATATAAGGTAGCTCCTACCAAGCCTTGTAGGTGGCAGAATCGGTGGAAAAGACATTACCCATATGCGCAAATTCATTACCAAGTCGTTGCAATCTATTCGAAAGAAAATGGAAGATATAATTGCACGAAGAATACTTTGATATAGAATGGAAAATTTAAACTTAAAGGAATATTCTCTTAAAAAATATGTTAAGACATTTTCTCCTGCAGAGATCGAGAAAAGAAGATTATTTTAATTTGTCTCTTTGTATCTATAAGACCATAATTTGTATCTATAAGACCTACTTTCATTTGAAAATTACTACTATAAAATATACGCCTATTTTCATAATATTGCTTCTCAGAATAAGAGTCGTCCTCTGAAACTAACGAGCTCTTGTAACTCGACACTCGCGGTCTGGATACAGTCATAAAAGTCCAAGTATTAACATTAGCGGTGCTTACATTTTTACTGGTCTTAAACTATTCCACAATGCACTCCTGTGTGTGTGCTTTTAATGGTCTATGATGATGATGATGATGATGATGTAAGCTAGTAGTCAAAGAGTCATCGCCCTTCCCTGTTTATACAACCGGATGTTTGATTTTAAACCTATAGCAAAATACACACACGTACTCTTTTTGATGTCGTCCAATCAATTTTATACTGTCATAAAATATGTTTGATCAACAACCACTGAAAACATCATTTATTAATAAGCAAATATAATCCTCATCATAGTCATCATATAGGTACTGGGAATCAAACATAAATACATAGTTATCCACCAATTATATTACCGGACTCCTGGTGGATTTGTAATATATATTATCTTAAATTAAAATAAATATAAACTTAAATCTAAAATGTTTTATATAGATAATAGATATGTATTTATTAAATCCAAAATAATTTTAGAGTAACCTAATAAATTTATTATCAGTGATTTAAACATTTTATAAATAATAATAATAATACCGTAAGGCATTATTCTATTACAGATCTGTTATATTAGTTTTAAAATAATAAACAAATATATATTTATTCTAAAGATAAAGATTATGTGTTCAAATTTTCGAATCGAAAATTGTTGGTTAATCCCACCAAAGGGTCATCAAAAGCTACGGTTAAAGGCCATGTCTTCAGGATGTAATAAATCCCCGAACCTTCTTTCATCCCTTCGTTGAAGGGTGGCTGGTTCATCCACTAATACTCTCACTCTTACAATTTTTTTAATACATGTATAATTTTGTTTTCAGCTGCTGCCACTGAAACAACGGGAGTTGCTGGAGGTGGCGCTAGAATGTCCTGTGCTTTAGGAACAACTGCTCATGCTAGTCTAGCCATCTGGTATAAAGAAGGACATGATAAGCCAGTATACACGTAAGTGCAAACATTATTTTGATCTCATATATTGTTACTAAATTTCTTTATTTATCAGATGGGATAGCCGCCATAGTTCCCCGGAACATGCTCGCCATTGGGCCGCACAAATGTTAGGAGGAAGAGCACATTTTTCACCACCGTCAACACTGGTCATCAATAACTTAAGGTAAAGTAAATTTGAAAAAAAAAATAGTTTGATAAATCTATAGTAAATATTTAATGATTTGCTTACAGGCCTGAAGATAGTGGAGTGTACAGGTGTAGAATCGATTTTCAGAAGTCTCCCACCAGAAACACCAGGGTCAACCTGCAGGTCATAAGTGAGTTTATTTTTAATTTTTTTACTACCTAAAATTCACATATTCCATTCAATAATTTAACAGTTTGCATTCATATAATATTTACACCCAATTCAACTCTCTTATAAAACCCTATAAGAGAGTATCTACAGACTGATACAAATATATATTATTGATGTCTCTATTCACCAATTTAATTTGATGAATAGAGCTGAATAGAGGTGTACGAATATTTTTATATTATCATTCATTTTATTTGCGAAGTCAGCATGATATTACTTTCTCACCCTCTTCTTCTCTATGTATTTACCACGTTTCCATTGAGCCCAATTTTCGGTTATATAATTTTATTCCACTATATTTATATATTATATGATTAATATCACTTTTTTTAACTATTACACTTGCACAGTGACTAATAAAACCGCTCAACTTATTGTTGGCTCGGTTCGTTGCATCACTCGAACTAACAATCCTACCTCTCCTCTTCTTTCTTCGTTCATTGTTTAACTTACTATAAGTGGTATTTAATTATTTCGTAAAATGTGATTGTTGATATGATAATGGTGTAATTTCAGTGCCTCCTGAAAGGATTGAAGTGCAGGACGACCTCCACCATGTAGTAGAAAAGCAGACTAGACAATACAAAGAAGGGGACATCATAAGGCTCACCTGTGTCGCCTTTGGAGGTAAGTGCTTCCAACGACATCACACTATTATACACTATCACCATCAACACTTGTGCCAGTTTATTTAGAAAATATTATTCATGTTGTTTCTGTGAGTATCTACAATTTATTCCAAAGCATACAAAGATTCTGAAATGTAATACTCGATGATGATTTACAGCGTACGCTTAACAATGGAAACATTACAGTCGAATATTTTTAAAGTATTACCAACGAACTGAAACCTTTTAAACTTATACGCATTTTTCGTAGCATACGATTGTTTTCATAAAATTATTTTATTCAATTAAAAACATCGGCTCCGTCTCGGATATCTAAATATCCTGAAAGTCCTGAAGGCTTTACTGAATTAATTATTTTTCCTCGTGGGTACTACTACGTGTGCCGACTACCAACTTTTGAACGTGTCTCATATTATATTGGAAGACACAACTTTCGCTTTCTTAGTCTTCTTGTTCTTTCTTCGTCAATTCCTTCACACTCGTGTTGCTTCAGGTTTCGCAGATAATTAATTAAGATAAATCTCGTCTTAAACAAGTGCGATATTTGATATGTGCGTTCGTTTTTAGGGCTTGAGTTTTTAAAATATATGTTTACGCGTTTCATTTGTATTACCATGTAAAAATAACCGTATTCCGTATCTTGTGAAATTATCACACTTTTTACATTCACATTTTACTTTTATAAATTCTGTAAAAGAATATTCCCACTAGTAAGTTGAAATATTACTTTGACTCGTTTTGTTAGGAATAATGTGTTACATTACCTGATGAAAATGATTTCTCTGTTCTATTTATTGGGCCAAACTCTGCTGATGAATGCCAGTAATTATCCACGAAAAATGGCTAGACTCGTGATTTCTTTCAAAGACATATACATCATTAAATATATCAACCTCTTATATTTTTGGTATATAATAATCGCACACCACAAATATATTGACGTCTGATTTCCATAGTCAATAATAAATCCGTCCTGAAAATATATTTCATAAATCGTCAACAATATAAACTCATCAATCATTAGAATTATAACCTTAAATTCTTACTAAATTTGTATAAATAACGCCTAAATTTTAAATTACAACGAGACAATATAAATATGTCTCTTTATTAGATATTTCTTAAATATACTTACCGGATAGTTAAATTGTATATTTTTCATTTTTGTAAATCTAACCTAACCCAACTCCAAACAACTGAAATATTATACGTAAGGGTGTATTTATTAAATTCATTATGTATCTCAAAGCTCGGCGTGATTTTTTAACAAAAAATACTATTTGATGCTTTTATAAATAAAAATCTCAAATTGATTCCCTATTAAATGCATCTATTTGTATAATAGTGTATCTGTGTACTTTCAAAGCCTCACCAATACAATATGTTATTACGAGTAAAGCTTGATGTCAGCACATGTACATTGTTTGTATTGAAAATAAATAATAATAGAAACGGTTGTTCATTAAGGCTGAGAGCTTTTGAAAGGAGCAAAGCACTGTTCAGCAATGAGTATTTTCATTGAAATGTACTTTTATGGAACTAGTTCCTTTTAATAGTGGTTATTCAGTGCGTAGAGAGATGAAATCGCATCTTTGACTCGGACTAGTAATTGGACATGTGACAATTTGATCTTATTCAATACCATTCACGAAGCCAAAAGGGATGATTTTAATACTATTCATATTATTAATATTCTATTCAAATTTATAATCGCACACATAACCCATTGTGCCATTAATATGTGTAGAATAAATAGCTATATTTAGAAATAATGTATCGACTAAAGTAAAGGGATTTAGTTTTAAGTTCAGGCAATGTATTATCTTTTTAAAACAACATTTATTGTTATTTTATTATGAACGATGCCTACTGATGGATCAAAATTTAGGGATATATTAGATTTCGTAGTTTTTCTGTGACGGAAAATATAGAAAATCATGAAAACAATACAAAAAAAATGTTTGTGTTTTTTTAATAATCGAACGCAATGTGGTTTACACTAATCGGTGAGCTAAATTGTTAAATTAATAAAAAACATTTTTATTAATTTCACAGTAAGTATAATGTTTGTTATATTTTCGATGACCTATTAGAATATTCTCAATTATTGAAAAAAATACTATAAATCTCGTCTTGAGTATTTAAATTGTGTGTACTTATTTCGACTATTTTTAAATCTTCCACATTCACACCACCTCCACATTTTGATAGTAGGATTGAAAAACAGACATAATTGTAGTTAGTCATTTCTTATATCCAAATATGGACAAAGTAACTAAACATTTTTTCAAGTAGATAGATAATTAACTACTCAATGAATGGTTTAAAAGTCATTTTTGACATTGCTGGGTTAACCACAATTTATGCTACATTAAATTAGCGATTTAACCGCAAACATGCTAAATAAAAATGTGAACGAACAACCTAAGTGTTTTATTATTCCGTAAATATGTAAAATAACTTTCAAAAATATATTTGTCTTGATGTAGTAAAAAATCATTGTTTTGGTTATAAAAATTGCAGGTTAAGCCTTCAACATAATATATAACTATTTTAAAAATATTAACCAGCATATAAATCCTAGTAGATCAAATATAATTATGAGCATCCCGATGTGATAATTTGTAATTCTTAATACTCTACTTAAATAATCGGTTTCTTATACAATTCGAACAACCTTAAACATAAAGCAAGTACGGAAATAATAATAAAAGTATATTTAAATATGAGAGTGCGGTGTTTTTAGTGTTGACAAGGGGTATTCATTTTAGCACAGTGGTTGTGTGGTTGGCATGCGGAGGTGTGGTCTCACATTCATTCCAATGTCCTGTTCGAAAAAGGCTGTCCAATTGGTATGGACCACACCATAAATACCACCATACATATTGTATACAAGTAACACCATCAATATAACGACCGACTCAATATGCACCACTCTTTTTCAATGTACCTATTCACACTCGACACTTGCACTCCGCCCTACAGCCGTTTTAAGAGCAGCGCCGAAATCAACTTAATTTACATACAACACTCATTAAAAAATAATAATAGCGAATATTAACACGTGAGGAATAACTTAATTAATTGTTTAACGACAATTTAAAAACATCGTGGTATCCACATTCAACACAAAAATAGATTTGGGTTATCACTTTTCTCTTAAACGGTACAAAGTAATTTAAAAAACAGTTTTAACATCTGACTCATTCAATACATAGGAGTATTATAATCTGTCTCTGAGAAAAGCCAATCTCATTTGAAGGTCAATAATAGTGAAAATACATTTTTGGTGATAAAAACAATCAATGTATTTTAAAAAATCTTGTA
Source organism: Agraylea sexmaculata (assembly GCA_022606485.1). Lineage (NCBI taxonomy): Eukaryota > Metazoa > Arthropoda > Insecta > Trichoptera > Hydroptilidae > Agraylea > Agraylea sexmaculata. The sequence continues at coordinate 20,818 of JAGTTH010002618.1, forward strand.
TATGTATATGGAGTATAAAATTGTCTTGCATTCTATAATAATATAATTATTTAATATCTATTTTTGACCATTTAGACTCAATAATATTATTATATAAGTTAAGAAAATCGTTTCTTATATAAACATACTGATAATTAATTTTAAAAAATGTATGTTCAGTCAAGAAAACATTATTTTCTTTCATAATTCAAACTAATTTATAATATTTATCTATCAATGATAATATATGAAATTGGTTTTATTAAATATGACTATCGTAATAAGTTATAGGCAGAATTCTTTTTATACCTATAAACAATAATATTAGAAAATAGGGGATAAAATCTGCGTTAAGACTGCTTGACTCACAAATATTTGATTTACATATTTTATTGCCATCTAGAAAAAAACTTATTTTTTTTATTAATCACATATGATATTCAATATCTCGATGCACCAATTCCATTTTATACAGGTTTAATAAAATTAATATTAATATTAATCATGATTTTAGAAAATATGCTTTAAGTCTACGTCTTTCAGAGTGAATATTTTTTTTGTCTTCTGTAAAATTTGGCAAAATGGACTTACGTATTTTGCAAAGAAAGCCGACAATATGTATATATAAATAATATTATATAGTATGGTTGTTGTTTGAACACAATAAAAAAATTATAATCATTGTTTACGTAAAAATATTTATATCGTATCTAATAATAATTGATCAAATCCAGACGATAACAAGTTTGGGGTTGTATTTTTAAAAGCACACATTTATAGGGCGTGTAAAATTTGTGACGTGTATTTTGACATTTTCAATCAATTTTTATATCGCAGAGTGAGTTTTTCCAGCAATCAATCTTCCGACAGGGCAAATTCTACAATCCTATTGATTCCGAATGAATGTCGATATATTGTGAAATATCAACTGTCACCGCTTTTTCTATTCGTCCTCTTCGCACTTTTAACACGTGAACGCCATCGTGATTAATTATAGTTTTAAGGGTGAAAAATTGAAAGATGGACGCCCATTCCATTTGCCTTATTGGCTGGTTCTGGAATATATTTGCACAAATTTTATGGCCGCACATACAAATTAATTGTTTATGCAAACACTACCGCCAATCAACGATGATTGCCCCACAATTCAGATCACTACGACCATATTTTATATTACAATTTATACTGCAAACGTGTTTTTCAATCACTTTGAGTGTTTTAATGGGCACCTCTTATACCTACAATCCCACATATAATGCATTAAACATTTAATCAATTAGACGATACAATTTTTTGAAAATATACAATGAGATTAATTTACACTCTACAGGATCAGAAGCATAAAACCTTGTATATGACAAACTCTTTTAAACCCAAATTTGAGGGGTTTTAAATGAGAAACGAATTACCATTAAATATACCATATGCCTTGTTAGCTTAATGATGAGTGCCGATATCCGAGAGACACAGGTTCGATTTCCTCATCAGGTGTGTGGTACAATGAGGAATTTAATTTTTCACAATTATTTAGACTTAATAAACTCAGTGTACCAAATATATGTATTTTTTGCAACACGTTTCACCTAACTTTTTGATAATATTCATATGCAAAATGCATACATTTTCAAGACACATAAAATAAATACAAATACAAATGCATTCTATTAATATATTCCATTATTGTATTAAGTATTGTATAAATATATTCCACTCTACCTGATATCTGGAAATTATCCTATCCTTTCGAATAATTTAGGCTTGTAAAAATTAGTCCAAGTTTCATAACTTAAAAGTGCTTTTTTATCTTTAATAAAATCATCATTTATTTTTTATGAAGTAATCAGATTCCATATTCATCTACATCTAGTAAAATAGTAAAAAGTTTATTTGTTTTTAATTAAGAGTAAATAGAGAAAATAAATTTGGATAGGTAGTTTAAATAATTACATTTATACTAAATATAATGATTCGCAATTTAATTAAAACTCTACAGTCTACAGTTTATGATTAGGTAGAAAGTTTGCACATAATTTAATTAAAATTTCCATGAGATTTTTCAATTAATCATGAGCAAAAAGCAGTAAAAACTTGTACATACGAAATATAATAATAAAAGCTCACATGTTTGTTGAAGTCCAGCTTTTACAGCCACTCTCTTTTACGTGGTCTTAAACCGCATCTTATAAAATATCCAAATAAGTTGCACTTTCCACCAAAGTGAATACACTTTCCAGATTTTTCACACCTTTTTTACGATTTAATATTATTAAGCTTCTTAAGCAATACGATTTTTCTGATTAATTTATTATAATACGATTGAAGCCCTTTGCTAAAAGAAATGTTCAAATTATAATATACCATATTTGTGTTAATTTGCTATCTTGCTTATCTATTTGGATTTTAATTTAAATGTTACACTAACCTCGATAATAAATAATGCTCTTGTTTTTAATAGGATTATGTTAAGCTAAAGATGATTATAACATATACACGAAGACCAATGACCAGATTATAATAAATAAAAGCAAATTATTGATCGTGTTGAAGTCTGGATAAAATTCCATAATTAAAGATAATAGTTTAAAATAATTTCTACAACATTTTTTATGTTTGTCTTTCAAGTACTAACATTAAATCATTCTCAAAAGTGTTATTTTTAAATGCAAAATTATCGTCTTTATAGTCATTAAAAATTAGATTTGTGTTCCAAAACCAAATATTGATTTTGTTTGTTAGTCTGCTTATTCTTTATCTTTTTAGAGATTACCAAAATGTATCGTATTTAAAAAATATATATACACTTTTCCGTAAAGTCAATCAAAATGGTGGTTTTCTGCAAGTGTAAGTTAAAAAATTTATTCGAAATCTTATTTGGTAGAGGTTTTGTATGAAATTATAATTAGTCGATATTCAATGTTTTATATATTTATATATATATATATATATATATATATATATATATATATATATATATATATATATATATATATGCTCTTTTCTATATATAACTCTTAACCAACCTTAGCATATATATACATATATATCTACTATATATATATATGTATATATATATAGGTAGGACTGGATATTTTATTAATAAATGTTATGTTTCGAGAAGTAGTCTTTTTTATAAACCGATATTCATTAATAACAAATATTTCAAAAGGGTATATATCATAATTAGTAGTAATATGTACGCGATTGTTCAGTTTTCACGTATTGATGTATGGAGTCCTTGATCATGAAAATTCATTCCGAGAAGCTTCGAATATATATGTAAAATTAATTAACACGTCTGCTTGATGAAACTATTCGCGCTTACGATCGCTTTGGGAATGTTGTGCTGAAATAATAAAGGTTATTTTGAAAGGAGGCGGGACTAATTAATTGGTTTATTGTAATACAAAAGCGTTTCCTCAATTTATAATGCGCCGCCGATGAATAAACGTAAAAAATATTCTGATTCTTCTTTGTGAAGACAGGTAATATAATTACCGTCGATGTTTGCGACTTAATGGACTGATATTATTCCAGGGCCTCGTCTCATTTTTATCATAAATTGTATACTTTGCCTCTCTTTATTGAGCCGAGAGAAGACGGATTAAATTTGATGACAATTTAATATTTGTCCTTCGCATTTTCACAAATGAAAACACGTGCCATTGTCAACTAATGAATGTGTTCTCTCACTTTTGAATATGTATGAGTCTGATAATCGTGAGTGTCTTCTCAATCAGATAACTGACAAATTGTCTAACTTCATTATTATGAAGTTGAGTCAGTGAGATTTATTTACTATCTTAGTTTTATGCCCAACCAAATTTTCAATCCGTAATAAACCAAGTTGGATTGAAAAAAATATATTTTCAAATAATAAATAAATCTGATAAATCTACATTTTTTCATTTACTTATACTTACATTATATTACATTAGAAATAAAAATAATGGATTTGTGCATCCACACACCTAAAACAAAATTATAATAATTATAAAATTTATTAGTTTTATTTTAACGTTTACTCCAACTCTCATAAAAACTAAATCTTTATATTTTTATTTATTTATACATATGTATGTTTATACCCTGAAAGGATTTTCGGGGATGTTTTTTTAACAAATTTTGTTTTTTTTAGACAGAACAACGTGTTAATTAATTATCTGTTGGTGATCTTAACTTTTACAAGTTATACAGGTCACCGACTTAATAATCGCCTTTGTTTTTACCTTACAATACAGGGAATCAAATTAAATCGGGATTTTATTAATTTTATTCCAGTCGTTTTACTTATTCCAGTTTAAATACTGTTGTCATAGGTTAGATTTGAACCTATGACAACAGTATTTGTAGCCACGTGCCTTACCCCCTGTGCTTTTTATGCTGGTATTACAGTATTGATCTCCTTTTTTCATTAATAATAAATAAATATACCATAGGTATAACTAATTAATATTGAAGTATTAACAAACATATTGACTGTTTTCGTTTGATTACTATACAAATAAACTACGGTATTTCTAATTAAGCCCACAATTAATCCAACTCTGACCTGATTCTACGACCTTAAATTCCCCAAAGGGTCTTAGAAAAGCCTTTAAACCTTTTTGTTTGTGTCGTCATTGTCTTCGATTGTTATTCCTCAAAGTCGAAATGTGACCCAAATATTTACATTGAATTACTTTATTGAACATCAAATGTGGTTGTCGACTTGAATAAGTAAACATTGTTGGTTTCTAATAGCAGAATGAAATTTTCCAACATTGTGCATTATGTTGAAACTTTAATAGTTTATCTGAAATCACCACACAAAATTCCCAATCAGTGCCAATTTTGTCAGTGAAACTACTTGTTACATGTATACAAGAGAATTAAATTATTGTTTTTTAAACCCAAGTCATATATTTCGACTCTACATTACATTTTTACATCTATTACAATGTCAGCAAAGTATTTTAATAATTATTTGAACCTAGTATGTATAGTGATTTATTATGAAGTAAGGCAATGTTTTGCCGGCAATGCACATGCAATCCGTTTTCACAAATGTCATATTTTGCACTTTTCTTTTCTCTGGTGCAAAATTGACCATAACGGTTGTTAGTGTGTGCTTGAGTTTGAAATATTTGTATTTTCTATAGTGTGTGGGTGTAAAGAATAGTCAGCAATAAATACGCTCTAGATCGTAAACCAGTGGCTAACACGGCACCTGAATCCACTGAAAAACTATGGTTAGTCCTATATCCTGGTTTATTGTATTGTTTCCACTAAAAAAAACAACCCCTACATACACATGTGTATCTATGCAAGTTCTAAATGTATTGCTTCCGATCGAACTCTAGAGTTTAGTAGAATTTGTACCGGACACATTCAACCGTATTCAGTATAATCGTGGAATGAAAGTGTGATCGTACGGTGCGTATACAAATAGAGTAGTCAAGCTCTACTCGGCCAGCTTTATTTGTATATGCACCAATATTATTCATCTCTAGCACGACTCATTAACGTTAAAAACTGATATTAAATAAAATCCTACTGCTTCCAGGTTCAGTCTGTTGCGGCTCAGTGGTTAGCAACCTTAATTTTTCCTTATCCTTATACATTTTATTTGTTTGTTGACATTTACCATTCTCTTTTTGGATCCTATTTTATTTTTTATAGTCTTCAATTGTTTATTTTTTGGAGCAGAACCAACCCACCTAGGATAGCTTTCCTTTTATAACATAGCTCTTTCTAGGATTCTTTCCTCTTATTTCATCGACATATATGTACATTTATAATTTTTAACATTAATCCATTTTCATTTTAATTATGAATAATTGTTTTCCCTCTTGATACTATTTATATACCAGTTATTCTTTTTTATGCACTACATAAATATTGTTATTTTTGTTGAAGTAAATTTAGTCACTAGAGTCAAATTTGGGATTCCTAGGCGTGCGTCGCCGTTAACGTACACCGTAAAGACGGTAATAAATAGTTGCTTTGCTGTACTTTTAATCGGTTTTTTGTTCATTAGTGCCTCGTCCGAGGCTCAGACGAGGTATTAACTAATTAAAAACCGATCATAAATGTAGCTAAGTATCTCTACTATCATATTTACGGTGACGTATTTCTTGGAATCCATTACTTTATGAGGACATGCCTTTCTATTTCTGTACTTTGAAGGGCTATGGAAATATAATGATAATTCTCAACATACCATAATTTGGCAATCTGCTTTTCTCTTATTATTTTGCCCTAGGTCATATTACCTTTACTCGTTAGCTAATAATACAACCGATAATGTATATATTTGTAACAAACTTCTAACGTTAGATTATTTTAATATATATCTTAATTATATTTGTTTTCTATTAAATTATAATTGAGATGAAATAATAATAGAATGCTAGATACATACATGGAGTGTACAATGTTGGATTTGTGCTGAAACCACACATGACCAGCTTTACGGTTGAAATGTTCCGTGCAACACTAAAATGAACATGAACGTGGACTTACCATATAAAAAGTGTCATTATCACACACCACCTGCCTCCGCTATCTCAATAAAACTATATGAAAAACTGCAAGCTTGTCCCTTTAGAAAAATGCACACGTGTCTCATATTTCCTTTTGTCTCGTTGCTAAAAAATGTATGCATACAACCATAAAGTCATAAACAATTGGCGGTCCAATGACTCATTCCTAGTCAGAATGAAACTAATTAATATTTAAATGTCAATAAATTTAATATCAAGTAGCTATCTACATATATATCCGATTAGTATATTAATTTGTTTAAAAGAAGACAAGTGAAATATATATATATATATATATATATATATATATATATATATATATATATATATATATATATATATATATATATATATGCACTTTTATTAAAGATATAATGTCTTAAAATGATAACCAAATAATAAAAACTCTGGGGATTGGCTACAAATAACGTGATTATGGGTTCGAATCCCGCTCCAATAAAAAAATATAGCGGGATCGGGAATAATATAAATAAAATTCCGATTAAGGCTTATTCTGATTATGGTGGGAATTATTAATTTTTGATATATTTTTTTAAAACATCTTATAAAAAGCTCCTCGGTGCGTATAAACAATATTTTTATACTTTTTGATTAATATATTTGTTATTTATTTACATATTTGCATATAAACGCTCATAGGAGCTTTTTTTACAGACATGACAAAAATAATAATCATAAAAAAGGTTTAAAACAAAAATGAGAAATATATAAAAATTAATAATAATGTATGTATAAAATGTATAAATAGAATGTTTATAAGAATAATTATAAGTTAAAATAAAGTAAGGTATAGGAAGCAATCGTTTATATGTTACTATACATATCTACGTTTATATGTTGCTCCTAAACAAGCCATGTAGGTTTCAGAATAGGTGGAAAAGAGTTATTTTAAAATAATAACGGTATTTTTTAGGCTTTCTCGTTATTTTTATATGTACAAATTTATACAGGTATTTGATTTTTTTACAGTTAAAAATAATTATTTAATCAATTACGTTTCGTTTTAATTGTAACAAAAACATCAATCAAAATGACACTATACTAATAAGTATATTTTTTTTTTAATCATTAGTAAAAATGTCTAAAATACATCAAAACGTGTGCATTAAAACATATTATTCCTATTTTGGTAATACAAACTTTTGCCTTTATGAAATTTCAAAACAAAGTTTTAACGTGTTATATCATAAAAGGAATTGGACATAATATGTTATCCATCCACTTGACATTTTATTTTCACTCTTTTGATTATTCTCAAGATTTCTTCACAAGGGAATATGCGATTTGCAATTTGGAACCCCGGGGCAAGAATCAAATAGATCTTATCACTAAGTTTCGTCTCATTAGCATTTTTGGCGTTAGCATAAAAGGCGGCTGAAGAATATCGACGACGGCTACTATGAAAAATAAACTCGATTTCCTACCTCTCTTTTTTTCACCATTACGAATTTGAAATTCACGATATCGATTCCGATTTATTTGCATGTAAAATACATCTCATCCTTACGTCCTGTGTTAATGGCATTGAATAATAGCAGACACGGCGGATTTTCTGTCGCCTCTTATATTTTTTCTCACCCCTAAGGATTGATATACATTTTCGATTAAGGGAAATCCTCATTATAATTTATTTTTACCACCGATTCACTCCGACGCGAAAATCGCTCCTATGTGGGTAATAACATAAGTTAAGAAACACGCGTGGGTACTTAATATACTTAAGTTTTATTACTATAAATACATGCTGTATTAATATAAGTTTGCACAATAGAGAAGTGACGTAAGAGGTCCATTAATATTAGAATCGAGTATAATAATAACTGTAGGACAAGTCACGGTCCAGTAAATAAGATATCGATACCCGAAGCCATATCTTTGAGAAGGGTTGTTCATTCTAATATCACTATAATGATAAACTTATTATTAATTATAATACAACGACCATGACAATGAATGCGAATAATCAGACTAATTTAATACCTAAATTACCCATTATTATTATCAGGATTTTAAACATTTTTATTGATACAAATGTTTACACACCATTTAATGTAAACAAACTTAGATTACATTTTTGTGCTAACGATGTTTAATCTTTAATTAAATTAAATTTTGCAAATTTCATTATGAAAAATATTTTCTCTTTTAAACTTTCTATTTTAAAATCCAAGCAATTTATCAACTTAATAATAATAATGAGTAATTTTTATGGTTATTGCTTTAAAATAAATAAATATCCTCCTAGGACAAAAACTTATTTATTTATTATATATTATTATTATTTTTTGACATTGTCATTGTTATAACTTATATTATTATTATTTTTTTGACATTTTCTACTAATATAAAAAATACCCACTAATAGAACATTTGTAATAAATATAATATGAACACAAAGTTTATTCATCGATTATACAGGTTTTTCATTTCAAATTAAGGCTTCTTCATTTCAATTTCATCCTTCAAGAATTTCCATTAAACAAAGAATATTTTACACTTCAAAGTAAAATAGGAATTCTAAAATACATAAAATAGTATCATTGTGAAGATCTAATTATACATTAGGTCAATAGTTTTATTAATTGGTTGAATCAACATAATTTTAGTGCTCATTTTTGACAGATTAATATATTATTGATCCGCGAAACCAATATTAATATTTAATATATTATGTATTTTCAAAATTATTGTTTACGAAATTGATATGATTTTTTTTTGTGAATTTGGAGTGAGAGACCTGTATGAATTAATATGATTATTTATGTACAAACTTAATAATCCTTGCAGTAATTCACTTCAAGGTTAGCTTATTAGAAATGATTCAGGCGACACATATGTATGTTAGAGTCTTAAGCTTGATATTGAACATTATCGAATAATTTCCAATCGTTGTTAGGCTGTATAATGAAACCACAAAGATATGGTTGCTGTAGCTTCAGGCAGAACCTTCACATTAATTAACAGTACACATTGATGCCGACCGATTGCCACGGACCATCACATCGCATCCCTTCAGGATATACATCAAGATTACATCATCCATCACTATAAGTATACGCTTTAATGCTATCTAAAGGTCACTTACACCTCACTTTGCCTAATTTAATTCTAACAAACTAAAAATTTCACCTTCCCGTGCGGCCGCTGTTGTTCAATCCAAGGTTGGCTCAAAGACGCCCGATCGACGGAGACAGTCGTTAAATTTTGTATTTGATACTTGTGTTTTAATTAAAGGGGATGATGAAAACGAGAGGTCTCGAGATGACAACTTTGAGAGAACCCTTTGAATATTTCAAATCGTATTTATTCTCAGCTTCTTTTTAGAGCGGATATTGAATCATACATAATTTACGCCTCACAAATATCCGCTTTCATTATGTTTTTTTATTATTATTACGATATCTTGATTTGTATATAAAATCGATTTATTTATAAATAGTATAATTATCAATGTAATCATGGTGATTAGTAACTAAGTAGGGATTAAATTCAATTAGTAGGTGACCTGGATAAAGGACTAGGTATTTCTCACTAATTGTAAAGTTATAGAACCAGGCTCAACTAATTACCTGTTAATATTGAACTAAATGTGCTTTAATGATACATTTTCGTAGTTCATTCGTCTTGTTATGATAATAATAATATTTTTCTAAGTTATATTCGCTGAAGCGTATTTTAATACCTGCCCGGGGAGGGTTTTCTTTTTTATGATAAATGGCTGGAGATTATCGTGGTGAAAATTAAATTTTTTTCCGATAGTACCGCCGTGAATTTAATAAATCCGACCTTATTTGCGGAGGCTATTGTTTCAGGCCCAAACACTATTTGGCCATTCAAAAACCGTACAACCAAATTTAAATGATCGATCTTTTGCTCGTTTCCTTGGGGAAAATCACTATTCTATTACGTCTGTAAAGAAAGCGAAGAGCTCCATTACAATATCATCCAATACTTGATTTTATGTTTTTTACATGAATTAATTTATTGATTTATTTATAGGTGATCCACCGGCAAGCATATCATGGTGGCGAGGAGGAGCCCTGGTCTCCAAACAACCACTTCTGGAACTCCTGGCTGAAAGGTCTGCTCTTCATGACCCTCTCACCTGTCAGGCTTCAAACAACAACCTCACAGCTCCACTATCGGTCGTAATCCACTTGGACATCATACGTGAGTAAAATTCATACTACAAAATAAATCATACGCTCAATAGCGTGACTCAATATCTAACAAAGGGTACGAAAAATGTGAACACCGTTACTTAAAAGACTAACAGTGACTAACCGACACAATATATCTTCGAAAAGTGAGGCGTTTCAGGATAAACCGCTGAAAAATGAGCTCGATACTCCTAAAGAAACGTGTATAAAAACAGCGATAAGCTCATATAATACACAATGAGAATAAGATTAAAAAATAATCAATTCAATATGCAAAATACATTCAAGTAATGATTAAAATTGTATAGGCTTCATGTTGATTGTTCTTTATTTTTTATAATATAATAATACTCATGTTGTCAAGCATACGAATTATAATTATATAGTTTAATAGTTTTAAAAATAAGCTAGTTAATTAGTTAAGTTTTAAAAATAAGGCTTGATTCACAACTAAACTATTTTACTGATGATGATAAATAAAAAATGTATTCAATTGAAAAAATCCCACTCAAGTAAAAAATAATAATTGGTTATTGCTGGGAGATGGGGAATATAATTTTCTCTGATTGAATCTGATTTCCTGGATTGTAAGGTAAATATTGCGGCAATTATTCGATAAGTTGAGCAGAGCCGCTCTGTCGGTGACCTGTGTAACTAGTAATAGTTAAGATTAATTAACACGTTGTTTTGTCAAAAAAAAAAAAAAATTTGTAAAAAACCTTCCCCTTCACCTCTCGGGGCGTATATAAATAAACAAATAAAATTTATTCGATAAAAAATATATATTTAATACATAAATCAATATCGAAATAGTATCATTAAAAATGGCATTGATAAATGCAATAAAAAATGTCCGAATCAAATTAATTGATTCAATTTCATTCGAGTGTCATATTTTAATAAATGACATTTCATGTGATATTTTAACATAAGTGTGTATTTTCGCGTGACATTTTCCCAATCACAATCATTTCCCGATATCAAAGCGATCCGTGGCTATTTCATTAACAAATCGCATGTCACAAATAATTTGTCCAGTGTATCGCTACAAGTGTCATTGTTTTTGTATTAGAAGCTGAAATGGTGTTTCATGAATCGTCTGTTATCAGTCCTTAGGCACAAATAACACTCATTTAGATAACACTTTCCCCGACCGACTGAAAGAAACCCTTAAATATTTGTGAATGAAATCAAACGATAATACAACAAAATACAAACTAGTAGCCGATATCTCCGAAGATGGCCACCATTATTCGTCTAGTATTTGTTTCCACCGCCATTAAATCTCTTAATGACCGCAAATAAAAAGAGACGACCCCGAAGATTCTTTTCCCCCCAAACTTTCCCTTCGATCTCCCTTTTATATGTTTTCTTTCACCCGAGACATTGCCTATTTAAATTTTATATTTACGACAACCGTATCGCGTTTTAATGTTCTCACATTAAATAGTTTATTATGAGTATTCTGTAATAAACTACGCCTTTTCAGCTTGTGAGTATAATTGCTGCTCGTTTAATTTAATAATATTTTTCTTATGAATAACCTTAATTAGAATTACTCAGTTGATAGTAAAATCGGTAGAAATAAATTACAATACACCAATAAATTATATAAAACTGTTATGCGATGGTTTTGATAAATATTCAATGCGCTTATTTTATCGCCATTGTCAGTCAATTTTTTTATATAAACAACGCGCTTTTTAAAAAAAATGCAAACCCATATTGCTGTATAAATAAATTATTTGGAAGTCACATTTTATATAATATTTTTATACAGGGCAGAGGTAAACTAACTGAAAATTGCAAAAATAAGTTAAAAAATATATTAAATACTAAAATAAGCTTTTGGAATCGAGTTTGGGGTCACCATTTTGAAATAAGCTGTTTCTGTGAAGTACTCAGTAGTAACTGTCACGTGAGTGTCTGTTTAATATTTTTTTTCAAACATTTAATTATTTTTACGATACCCTAAAATATTCTCAGTTCGTTCAAGTCCACCCTGTAGGTATATTCGATTATCCATTTGCTGTTTGTATTTAAATACTTATGTCACTAAAATTATTTATATTGACGTTAGATTTCCAACTTCATCAAATACAAATTTACCATAAGAATGAATATATAAGTTAATATTTACAATCCCATTTATAAAAAAATGTTTCCACATATCAATATTTGCCACTGACATAAAATATAAAACCAAATTATACTCACAGTATGTTTTATGAAGTTCTTAGTTACATATTAAAAATTAAATTAACCATATTAATGACCATTTATTTGCTTGAAGTTTGAGTTCCGCGTACATGGTATATAAAACAGGTACCAATTTTGCTTTAAAACTAATAATTTCCCAAGAGGCCCTCTTCTATGGTTATCAGCTAACTTTTAACTTCGTGCACTCTTTTAAAAAATTGATAAAACTCCAGTTTCGTAACATGCGATCACGTAACAGCTAACGGTTAATTCAAACTATACTCATCATACGTTATTTTGGACGATTATTAAATTATTAAATATGTACTGCAAAATCTCTTCGGCTCAGATTTTGTAGGTACTGTTCTTTAATTATTTATCTGAAACTCTTCTCTCGGCGTAATTATTTAAAGCCCCTTTTAATAGAAGTTGGAAATGATTTGAATTTTGAGACACGTTTTATTTACTTATTAATATGTTTCTCATTCAAAACATTATATAAAATTGAAAAACAATTTAGTAGCTTTGTATTGCCAGTTAATTAATACAAAATATATTTACGGCTATTGATAATTATTATTTATTACATCATAATAAGAATATTTAGAAGCGACGCTAATTTATTTCAATATTTCATAAAATTTGATTTCTCCGTGAGTTTGTTTCTTTTAAGACTATAAAATATTATAAATGAGAAATGTTGCAGGATTTGGATTTTTAGATTAATATTACTCACATTAAGAGCTTTTAAGTTAAGAATTATTAATAGGAAAAAATATTTTACAAAATATTTTTTGGAGGAAAATAAATTTTCACGATTTACAAAAAAAAAGTTAACCAGTCAGTAAATTCGTTCGTTTTTATTCATATTGCTTATTGTTGTACAAAATTTTATTTAAAACATGGTTATTAAGCGCTGCTATACAAATTTAAAATGTGAGTTTTTTTTTTTCAAAAAACTTTGTTCCGTTTGTTCTTTAGGTTTGGCTAACAGGGATCTTTCTGGAGACAGAATCCGCTCTAATTCAGCATTGTTCGGTGGCATGTCCTAAATCAGATTGTATCTTCGTTTTTTTCACAGTGACTGTTCGGCTCGATATCTTGGAATATTCTGCGAAGGCAGTGATTTATAAGGTGTAACCAGGGTAAACCAATGGCGGCCTATCTCACCTTTACTTATTAGGTACATACCTTATTAATGCACCTTGGTTCATTAGCTGCTGCTGCTAATATCCTTGCTAGATGAGTGCCTCAGGTCTTGTTTATCCTGGTCACGAACTACTAAACTAAACCGTGACAAACCCTATTACGTGCTATTTTAAATAACACGCATCCCCTTACAAATATGTATGTAATATTCTTATCAAAAGTTATTTAACATATCAAAACAGCTCGTAAACGCTTTTATGGAATTAGATTCTTTACGATACTTAATACACCTGTCGTAAATAAACAATTTATAAATACACCACACTGTAATTAATATCATTGAAATATTTATTAAACGGAAAATATAACCCACATATACACATAAGCTTTTAGACGTATTTACTATACATATATTCATCTTTTTTTTTATTTATGAATTTAACTAAATATTTAACATAATTGAGAAAATAATAAATAATTCAGTAAATCAACCATACAAGTGCATATCAATTTTCTGCTACTTTTGGCGTCTTTCTCGTGTTATTAATTATTCAAAGTAATAAATGTATTTTCAAGAGGTATGAATTTACAGAAAATAAATCCGAGTAAATCTGCTTGAAAATGGTCGATTGGGGTTTTATTAATATTATTCCCAATACATTAACTGATCCAATTAATATATTTTTAAGGATTTGAACTCATTATTGATTTAATTATAGGTAAAAAAAATATTTCTACAATTTTATTGATACGATTGGTGTTTTGATTTGATTTGATACTATAGCTAATTAAAAAAAACACTTTAAAATTAACATGTGTCAACTAACAACCCTAAAGTACTGATCCAATACCACCGATAAATTAGCAGGCAATACATCTGGATGTATAAATATCAAGATGGTGGACAAATTAGACGAGTCTGAGTTAGACAATAAGTTTTGTCTCTGTCAAACTCATCTGCTTGGGCCGTCATCTTGATATTTAAACATCCAGTTATATGGTCTATTTATATCGATGGTATCGGCTGATTTAAATTAATAGTTTTTTATTTAAAAAAAACTAAATCATAGTTAATCGTATCATACTTGAGTATATAAGTGTTATTCCGAATATGTTGGGGTCATATTGTTATATTATTTGAGGAAATGTGCTCGATGGCCTAACTTCCAATCTGAAGGTAACTGGTCCGTGTAATTATTTTTACGCTCGACCATTAGGTCTGCCGCCGACTGTACTTTATGTCCTGCCACTGCTGATTAATGTACTATCGGAACCAACTGTACCGCAAATAATACACACACTTCGGCTGCCTAATAAAAGCATATGCATTATAAATTGACACTTTTATATGTTATTCGATAGTACGAGAGATACCATGTTTTCAATTTCGGTGATAGAATACGAGAAACGTGTGTCGCTTTCTCATAATATTTATATAAACACGATCTTCCTTGAAATTTGACACTTACTCCCACTCAAATACTCTACAGTAGGGAAAATTGGAATGTTATCATCTGGCTTATTTAGTTAGTATTTATATAAGAAGAACACAATTAATATGTTTAAAACAAACCAGCGTAATAGTTCAGGGGATAAGGCGCGTGGCTACTCTATAGTCATGGATTTATATCCCGCTTAAGTGAAAAAAAAAATCTGATCGGTTATTACCACTGGGAGATCGGGAATAATATTAATTAAATCCCGATCGATCGCCTTGATCCAGGTTTACTCTATTTTGCTGGATTTTAAGGTAAATACTGAGGCGATTATTAAGTCGGGCAGAGCCGCTCTGTCGTTGATCTGTGTAACTACTAACAGTTAAAATCACTGAAAAACAATCCATTAACACGTTGTTGTGTTAAAAATCCAAAAATTTAAAAACCTTCACAAAAGCCGTATATAAATTACATTATTTCTTCGTAAATAAATAGTATTTTATATATATTTTTTAATCAAATATAACATTTTCATATTAAAAATGTCGAATGTATGTCGCAATTACATATTATTACAAAAGTAAGGCCATGCCTAATCTTGAGATGATATCGACAAATCCAAGTATTTCACATTCAAATTAAATAATTATTTGTTTTCTGGATTGTAATGTAAATGCTGATTAATGAGAGCCGCTCTTTTGGTGATCTGTGTAACTAATGATAGTTAAGATCACCGACAAACAATGAAATAACACGTTATTGCATCAAAAAAAATATGTTAAAAAATACCTTCTCAAAAAGCACATCGGGGTGTATATAAATATAATAATTTTCCAATGGATTTGCTATTTATTAATGATCAGAGCTTGATGATAGTTCCAATAATTATTTAATAGATTATATAATAATGGTATAAATCATTATCCATTGCGATACTTGTGTGTATTGTATAATGGCGTAAGGTTTGCTCCGATAGCGCCAAGTTCGAATTCCTTTGTGTTCACAATAAAATCTAGAATGTCTCGTATTGTCGCATGTTTTCTTTATTGAAAATGCATTATGTGTGTACAAAATGTCGTCAAAGGGCCAAAACCACCCGAACAAATGTTATTCAGAACGAACAAGTGTAAGAGAAGCGTCAAAGGTGGCCGGAACATAACTCTTTTTCAACCCACTGAACGCCACTGTCTCTTATCGCTAAAACTATTATAATATATATGCTTTTTCTTACTCTTCGTGTGTGTATACTTTGCATTTCTATGTAAATTTAAAAAAGACAGTACGACGACGCCATCTTTAAATATGGTGACTGACTGTCTGCCTTTGTATTGTATTTTTCTACATTTATTTGTGATAAAATTCTATCAACAACGTAACATATAATACAAGTCCTTTAGTAAGCGCCACCGTTATTATTTCATGAATAATAAATAATTCAGATATAGTAATAAATAACATACTAGATCTAATAAATGAAAATATAGGTGACAAATGATAGACCGCTATTAATGATAATGATTTATATGTAGAATATTTGTATATTCTAGTAGGGAAACCATCATTATATATTCCCGAAATAATTACGGTGACTCTTACTAAAGGACTTTTAGATAAGTTATGTTGTTGATTGAATTGCTCATTTAATGTATTTTTATGAATCAATAAAACATTTTTATCGGTTATTATATGGGGAAGATTGTAAATAGTAATAACAAAATTCCGATCGATCGTCTCTTACCAAATTTACTCTGATTCCCTGGATTATAATGAGAATACTCAGCATCTGAAACGTTTTAACTTACATTTATTAGTTCCTCCATACGCTTTCAGAATTTGGACTTATTAGTCAAAACTGACAGATAAACTGTCTGATTTTTGGACAAATGCGAAATCTGGTAGAACCGTTGTAGTTCCAAATAACATTTAGTTAAAAATCTTCCGGGTATACATACGCTTTTCGATATATTCTTTAACACTCAGTAAAAAAATGATTGCTGATTGTAGATCAATAACTTCTGATTATTTCCTCGTTTAAAGTGATTAATTAATATTGGAGGGAGCAATAATTCACAGTGATGAGACAAGAAGCGTTATTGGCAATATGCTCGTAAAAGTATTGAATTGAGATAACATCGATTCAATTGATTTTCACCATGTCGATATTTATTGTAATAAGGCCTTCAGCGACAGCTCCTTATATTGCTGTACTAAAGCCTTCTGATTTATAAACCTCTAAATTAACCACTACCGGCTTAAACACCTCAATTAACACAACCCTTCACACTCTTATTATGTTTTTATAAAAAAATAAATACTATGGCCTGCACACTGTATATTAATATTGTATAAATTACAAGTTTAAAATATTGGTTTTGTAATATATTCGTATTATTATTTTTTTCATCGTATTCGAGAAGTTCGTTACATCATTAAATAGTCGAAATCATATTAAAATAATTTATCAATAAATTCGATCTATGATCTCATATTCAAGTATTACTAAAATTTGATATTTGCTCTAAAAACATAAACAAAATTAGTAATTAGTCCTTGGTGCAAAATAAATAAGTACAAATTATATCTGATTTATTATAGTAGATTATTATTAATAATGTTATGCGATTTTTTGGGACATAATATTATTTTAAATGTATAAGACACACAATGTATGTTTTTAAAATATAATTATTTTCAATGGTTATGTTTTACATGACGAGTCCCATGTAAAGCCGGTCACTCAACCCCCATTCTTTAAGGCTACTTTATGACCACATTATACAATATATATTCAAAAAGAGCCTTTGCCCCTTTACGGCTAAAACATACAGTATAATACGCTCCGCTTAGTAGTATATATTTCAAATTAGACATCCATCTTGTGTTTATTATTAAAAACCCATATGGCTTTCGCGATCGATGCTGTTGTTTATGACACTTAATAAACCCCATAAAAGTATACACACAAAGACTTGTTTCGCAGGTATTTTATAATTAAGATAGATGAGTTCGAAGTACACGCACTGTCATATAATTAAACGATGCTTTTAATGGTAAGGTTTTGAGATGATTATCAAGAAGTGCAAAAGAAGAAAGAGTGAAGCCAAGAAGGCTACGGTTGCCCTCTGGCAAACAACACGATTAATTGTCTTTCCAATTAATTAAGCCCGGTGGCTGACTTTACCAGCGATAAACAACCATCTAGGGATGTTTCATATTATTATATTATACATTTATATCAGCATTCATAATAAAAGTCACTTAACAATAACTACACGAATATCACGACTTGGAATCAGTGATAAAATAATTAAAGAAATTTATTTGTAACTGGGCGTCTCTATATTAATCATGTTAGCAATCAACACCTCAACAAAAATATAACGGAAGCTACATTAAATAAATTTATTTAATAATATTATCCCACCCATACGTGAAGACTATTCACAATAATACTAATAAACTTACGGTCGATTGTATCGATTCATGCTTACTCTAATTTCCTGAAATATAAGGTGTATATTGAGGCGATTATTATATCAGTAACCTTATATAACTGTTAAATTCAAAGTTATCTGTACAAATCATACCAAATAACAGTAAAAAAATCATATTTATTTAAATTGTTAATCTTGGATTTTCATCAATGTTAAAATTAAAGTCTGTACATATTTTTTTATGTATAATTAAACATCCTACCGAAGTGTAAATAAAAATAATTATTGATTTATAATAATTATTAATATAATAGGATATGTACAGTTTTTTCACTTCAAATTCACCTTATTTCATTTCAATTTCACCCTTGTAGAGTTTCCATTAAACGAAGATTTTGGATCGATTATTTTATACTCTAAATAAAAAGATGTTTCAAAAATACACAATAAAATGAACATTTTGATTGATTTGATAACATTTTCGATTTAATCTGGGTGAATTTGAAGTGAACCTCTATTTTTCTGCCATAACATCTCGATGGATCGAATTTTGATACAATTATCATATTTTCTTTTAGTTTATTGTACTATTCTATTAATTGTCATATATAAAAAAGGGTTTAAATGTGTTTAGTTATCAAACACACTTTTTTTAAATAAACATAATGTATCAATATATTGTATGGAACTTGACAACTCTCGTCCATTAAATTATTTAATGTCAATTTATATTCAGAAAGCTATATCTATATTTTTTTAAAGTAATATCCCGGTAATTTGATTATAAAGTCTCTATTTTTGTCGACATTGATGAAACTGTATACTGACACGTGCGAATTAAACTGATGAAAGATTTCAATCTTTTTGTCTTTTAAACCTGGTTCAATAATTAAAAATTAATCGAACCAATTTCTTGCTTAGTAAAGATTAATTAAAACACTCAAGATAATCCCTCGGTGTGTGGGTTTTATGAGGATGAATTTTCTTCTCGTTAATTAACATTCAATTTATTATTAATCGTTTATTTTTCAGTCTTAAAAGGATCCATTCGTGTTGCAATAAGGAAATTTGTACTCGTAAAATAACAATTTAGAGTTTCCTCCTTTTTAAAAATTCATCTTAAAAGTCTGCCGCGGTATTTTCCATTTAAAATGGCCTTTTTAATTTAGTGCAAAATTAAATTCCATACCTTTTTCTGTGCATATTTTCTTTTTTAACGGTGAGTGGAATGTGACAATCTAAATTTCCGTACGAAATTATATTGTAAGGATCGGCGGTGGCGATTATTTTTAATTACTTTGTTATGAACAAATAATAGCGATTTGCTTTCACGGCTTCTGTTTCTTTAGATTACATTTTTCCCGTCTCCTTTTTAAAAGACGAGCGAAACTGATTTGCAAAGCTTTCGGTATGTAAAAACGGGAAACTTTAATGCGATTCCGTTCGTTCTTTAGTTTCATTTCTTATTGTTTCTATTGAAAGCGGAATTTCTTGAACGGTCACTTTCTAGACCATGTCAAATTTTCAATTAAAATTTCCTCTCGGCTTGTTTTTCTTCGCCGCCCTTTTAACTGAAATCCGCTGAAATCGTTTCTACTACTCCAAATGCGGAAAATTTATTATAATAGAAAATTTGCAAAATACTTACAAACCCACCCCAAAACATAACAGCATTTGGATTGATTAAATATAACAATAACCCCTATTAAAAATTTTAAAGCTGTAAAATAAAAAAAATATGTATATATAATTCAAATCAAGATGATAATATGTAATTAATTTATATATTCATAAGTATAACAATCTAAAAAAAGTTGGTACAAAATATATAAAACAGCTAGATAGTAAGATATATAATATAGACCTAATCACATTATTTTTAATGAATTTCATAAAAAAAAAACAATGTTTGTTTAATATGGCTTCAAATACCACTCAAGTAAAAAAATATATTTCATCAATTATTACTACTGAGATATCGGGAATTATATTAATAAAATCCCGATCGATGGCCTTGATCCAGGTTTACTCTGGTTTCCTGAATTGTATGTAGAATTGAATAGTATATACATTATTAATATTTTAACTATTGAAAATATATGATATATTTTTCAAACACAATCTCTTTCCTATAAACGACATATTTGTTCAAAATTATATGAAATTTGAACTGCCTTGAATAATGTGTTCAGTTTGGCTCTTTTAAAAGACTCCTTAATGATATTTTCCCCTCATAAGTACATAAACTAGATGATTCAACACATAAGTTTCTTATATTCCCACTATTTTTTCAACACATCGTTTATTCTCGAACCAAAATCCACCTTCCTATTTTTACTTCATGCCTTTTATTCCGCAAGCAATTTTGCAGATAAACTAGATGTACTTCTCTCACAGAAGCTTTCTTAATTGCATTTATTCCAGGCGGGGTCAATATAAGATGCTTTTGTTAATTGGAATTTTATAAATATAGATTTATCCATAGGGATTACCTTTATAATATCCACAAACATGTACTTCAATATCAAACAACCCATATCACGTTATATTCATGCAAACAAGCATGGTGTATGTAATTCATCAAGAGAAATACACAATCACAAAAAGCTCCCAGATTCATTTTAATTTTTTTTTTCAAAATACTGGTTGAAAGGACTATTATTATAAAATAAAAGAAAAGGTAAATTCATCTAGTTATCCTCAATTTTGATGTTATAAAAAAGATGTATATTATTCTGCTTTTACTCGATGTGATTCGACCTGGCCTTTGATATTATTTTATACATTTATTCAACTTCATACTTTCAGACATTTTTTTTGAATAATATAAAAAATATTTAAGAATAAGAGTGAACTTATGGATACTTCAAAATTGCACCGTATTTTGATAGTTTTTAATTAAATCCACTAAATCTAAAGGTTGAATCGTTGCCAAAGTGTAAACATGCAAACGCTGAGTAAACTATTAAAAAATAATGTTAAAACCATGTCGGAGATTAATTATTTAGTTAATTAATTAAAATTAATTAGTTATTAAAAAAAATGTACAACACATCTGAATCTTCACATTCATCAGAGTAAACCTGATTGGAGTTGTTGATATAATTGCTGCTTGAATAAATACCCAATCACATTATTTTTCTATATAAATATTAATCTAGGTCAGCTGTGCATTCTTCCATATTCCAGTGAGATATTTTTTTCCCTCATATATTCGTGAATTTCTCGTATATTTGTAGATAGTCTTTTTCACCTTTTCCCCACCCGTTTAGAACGGATTAAGGATGAACCGAAGTCATCTTTTTACAGATCCTCACATTGAGTGCCACTCGGTTTCCCATAATCTTCCTTTTTGTGCCAAGCAAACGAACCCCTTGCCATGAAAACCGTATTAAACTTTTACACCGATGCTCCTCTGAATGGTTTAGCGAGAAATATATATGTTTTTATTTTTGTGGAGCTTTACGCCCATCCTACTAAATATTTCATTAATGGAATTGCGTCAATATAAGTTGTAAAAAAAAATAGGCATATATCGTGATTTATAATCGGAGTTCGCTCCCTAATTGCGCTGAATACCGTCGCGCTGCCGTTGGTTATTTTTATAAATCATTAATTTATGAATATTTGTAGGTTGTTTTATTGTTCAAAAAACCATTATAACCTACGAGAAATATTATTTTTTAATAGTATTATATAGTCAATTCTAAATAAAAAGGTGTTTCATTGTAAGCCTTCTCATTACATATTCTCGTGACGTTATACCATAAATCCCCTTATCGCTGTTCCCATATTAATCTTTTAACCTATACATTTTTTTCTACCCTTTCTAACAACAACCATACAAATGTAATTGGAAATACTGCTGTTGGAATAAAAAAAATTAAATACCTTAACCATTTCATTTGCAAAATTATGAAGGAATGTACTTGAATACAATTCACCCTTTTTGTGTATTTAATTTTTTTTATATTGAAGTGTAAAATAATCAATCCTTGTTCAATGGGATTTCAAAAGGGGTGAACCTACGTTTCAATAGACAAAATAAACACAAATCTCCGTGATTAATACGTTCTTGTAAATGACATAAATTAGTTAAAAAGCGGGAATTTTTGTACGGTTGGTTCATTTGGGATTCTTTTGAAGTTGGATTTGGTAACGAGTTACATACAATATTATATTTTCATTCGTCTGTTTCATTAGCGAATGTGTGTTGTAATTGCTTCTGTTTCTGGTTAGAGATTACTCTTCTCTGATAACAACAAAATCATAAATAACAACTGTTCGAGCCTTCTACAATTTCTCTTTTTTTATTTTACAAATCATATTTATACATCTCGTTTTATATTTAAATCTAAATCCAAATTTACATAGATGTATTAACTATGAAAATGATTTTTATTTTATACAGGATAACAACTCTTCAGTTAAAATATATTCTACATAAATTAGATTTTTTTACTACTTGGAGTATGTAATATTCAAGGCCACAAAATTATATTTTTCGATCTTTGATCTCATTAAATAATTTAATCAAAATAGTCTACATAATGTATTTCGAATGAAAATCATCGATGAGATGCGAAAGCTTTGAGCTTTGTGTGGGTTTTGTACACTGACAGCTTTTAATCCGTCGCTTTGAAGTGAAATGGGGATTATAAATGAATGTTCCACTATTTGCTGATAATTGACTAAATGGTCATTTTTAATACAATGCCGCGTGTGGGGTTATATTTAATAGTTTAGCATACATTATTCAACAAGTTAGTTAGTCTTCAAAACTATGTTAGCTCGCAAACTTAGACGTCGTTCAATATATAAGTTCCCTCCTCGACCATTTAAATATCGATTATTATAGGTGAATATCTATTACAGACTATGCTTTAGATATGATATATAAGTGGTAATTAAACGTATTAATTTTAATTATAAGGGACTTCTTGGCTTCCATACGCAAAGATACCAGAGGAAAAAATCGCTTCGTATTAAGTAAACTTGGCTTCCAAAGTTCTTAATTATACATATATTTAATATAACGCAAATGGAACATACTCAATATAATCATTTTACCCAAACAAAATATGCCACGAATGAGAAAGGGACAGATTTTTTTGTTCCATATGGTATTTTGATCGCGCCATCTTGGTTAGGTGACGCTTAGATCAGTTTCGCTTTAACCATTGTTTTGTGTAGATGCCCCAATTTTATAATGGATAAATATATGCCACAGGAATGAGCAGACAATATTTATTTATAACGTGTTAGGTAATCTAAATGTTACCGGTACTTTTGCCCCATACTTTGAAATTATGAGGAAATTAATTGAGCATTTATTTTAAATTTTTTGAAAATGCACATATTGTGTTGTAAATTCAATCTTTTTAAGATAATTTACAAAGATGTAACCCAAATTTTTTTTAATAATGCCCTGTTAAAAGAATGAACGTTGATATTTAGCATAGATATAAACATAAGATATCGCATAAGTGGCTAAATGCGTGTTTAGTTTAAGTGGATTAAGTAGCCAAAAACATGAGTTACCTGGCAAACATTATACTGTAAACATCTCTCTTCATATCTTCGGTTATATTTCACAGTAAAATGGGTAAATGCATTGTTACTACATGTCATATGGACTCAAACATACACTCAAATACATCTAGGCTCACTTTTTACCAAAGACTACTAACATGTTTAAAATATTAATTAATCGCAAAATATTGTCACAACCACTCTCAGGGTCACTATAAATGTGTTGATTGAGGGAGACACACTTATGCCTTTATCGAATAGGAGAGAAGAGTGCAACAATACGTTATAAACGAAATTGACACGAATTATTTATATCTAATGTTTATATTAATGGAGTTTAGTTTACTAGTAATCCTTTTTAAGAACTCTCAAAGAGCAAGAGATATTAACAAGTTTCAAACAAAATTCAATATTTATATTATTCACTCCTGGGAATATTTTTGCCTGCAGAATCCCGCATGTATATTACGATATTTGTATATTATTTTAATTGGTGGTTGTTGTACAACATGAGGGTACTTTACACTCACTATAAACACTCTCCATACCCACAAGAAAATCTCCATTTCTAGCCGTAACACAATCAACTACCACACTTAATGGCTTGTTATAAAAGAGATGAGATGTTTTTCAGTAGTTCGTTTGAATTGATTGGTTTTAAAATGGACAGTTGCGCATCTTACGATCAACGATCGAGTTTCAAAAGGTTTTAATTGACGTCGAATGAGTTGTTCACAGCTGGAAGGGCGTTTGTTATTCGACATCAATTGACGGCGAGACTGAATTGTTTTATTTCATAAGGCGAACCCTTTGTGTATTCATTATACTCACCACATAATAATGGAGCTGGGAGGATATTTTAATTGTGGCGCCGGCGAACAATGGTTTGTCACCCCTGCAAACACGCGCCCTACACGTGTTAATAATTGTCATGGGATTGCATTATTATCAAGAAATGCATTCTACTATAACTATTATTCACTTTCCCGTGGCTAAATGACTTAAACTAC